>JAVCKZ010095485.1:0-11385 GCA_034780755.1 Lepetodrilus elevatus | reverse complement strand
AAAAACTTTAAAAAACACTTGAAATGGAAGAAATCAGTGTTATAACGATAGGGGCAAAATATACGCCGCTTCTGTGTTAGTAGCGATACCTATGACGTGGAATTCCGATGATGTCATTGCTTGACAACGTGACGACACCCATTTCCTGTACTTATTTCGTTATAGCTATTTCATACGAAATTGATACGAAACGCCATTGACAAGGGCTAAAACTTGACCAGCTGTTGACTAGAAATGTAGAAACAAAATCACGTTTAGAACTTGGAGATTATCTACAGATCTATAAGAGGACATGTTGTCTTAGACAGTTAGAGGACATTTAGGGGATACTCGTCTGCTCATGTTCAAACAGAGTATAACAATGTAGATGGAATGCCAGCTGTTTATGAGCGAGAGCTGCTAGTATCACGACAAGAGTGTCAACACAACAGATGGCCTTCCGCACGCACTGTGCGACACTTTTAGTGACATGATAAGAAACCAACACAATTTGCAAAACTGTAACAAATGCAGCAATAAAACATCCCTATCTAACCTTAACAACCGCCTGAGGGTTCCTGAATAAACAGACATTGCACAAACAGCCTGTAACGTGTGAAGAAGTCGCTCCTACTAGCTAGTTACAAACAAAAATCATTTTGTTGACATTCCAACTTATCTCTGAGGAAGTAACTCTAAGACACGTGCCCATGCACTATGTTAGTGCGTATAAATTAAAGCACTCGTAAAATGACTAATAACCAAACGTACGATAGATCACACCAATATATACTATATTTGCTCATTTATATATTACAGCAAATGCATGACTGAATAATGCCTGAACAGCTGCTGAACGCTTGGTCATACTATTGCAATATTTTATGACTGAATTGATCTGCACTTATTTCACCTTCTTAACTCCATGAGCAGTATGCATATGCAATGCAAGCTGACATTTCAGGCACTAGTTAATATTCATAATATTCCATCTCATTCTGCTTGGTACCCATTCACAGATGGGGGTACTGGGTATTGTTTCTTGAAGCTCTCTTAGCCACTATAAGGGACCATATATAGCATTCTCTTAGCAATGTATTAGCTATCCTCAAAGAGCTATATGGTCCCTTAGCGGCTAAGAGAGCTTCGAGAAACGATACCCTGGAGTAGATTAATTTACTCATTAGTGTTTTCATATCTATTCCACTGATACACCTATGGCTAAAATGAATTTGTTTCTACATTCCACCTTTTTAAAGATTTATTTTCTTCTTATCTGTGTGTGTGTGTGTGTGTGTGTGTGTGTGTGTGTGTGTGTGTGTGTGTGTGTGTGTGTGTGTGTGTGTGTGTGTGTAAAATACGTGTGTGTATAATAACTGCTGTGCTTCAACAGGACCGTGCAGGATGTACAAATGCAGATCGTGCCCGTTTGGGTACGAAACGATCAATGGTTGTCCTAGCTGTCGGTGTAAACGTGAGTATTCCGTCTCGATTCAATATGTCTGCCTCTATGAAATGGACTACCTTGCCAACTGAACTTCGCCTTGCTCTCTCTGCCGAGTGTTTTACACGAAACCTACAATTTCTGTATCTAGCAAACTTTCCATTGTTCTATGCTTTCATTCTGGGTTTTAATGTTAGCGCTATGAGTATACCTTTTTGGTCCTAAGGAGTTTGGCGCAATATTAATGTCCATATTATTATTGTCCATATATGGACTGTTTCACAATCAGCGTGCCACTTGGGAATTTTGGATAAAATTAGTTATAATGTGTAATTTGCAGCTGCAGACTAAATTTTAAAGGCATACTATCACAGTTGATAGACCTGTATAATGGACAAACGAATTTAGATCTGGGACTAATTACGCTTAATTTGTCCACCCAATAGTTGTTATTTACTGATTGATCTTAAGTCGCACCAAGTGACGAAGTCGCTAAATGAAGTCGAACTATGGAATTCTAAAATAAATATTATTATGTACATTATTTCTGTCCCAGCTTTTATATGCCCGAAGATTGCGTGTAGGTGTATGTATGGAACCATCTTTACTGTCGTCAATGGATGCCGCAGATGTAGCTGTAAACCACGTGAGTATTATTTGTGTGTACACATATTTAATTCAAGATGAAATGGATAGATTACGAATTATTACACCTTGTATGAAAACCGTTCCAAGAGAAGTGAAAGAAACGATGTGGAGAGAAGAAATAAAGATTATGAATGAGTGCATTCTCTTCAGATTTAATATTAGTAGAAGACCAGTTAGGCACAGTCTTAGTCATCCTCGCACCCCAGGGGTACCTTTAATTACGTTCACACTTCAGGGTACTATGCAGCGAGTCCTGAGCGTAATAAAGTATCCCTGGTGTGAGAGGATGATTTCTAGTATGCAGCCACAGAGTTAACACGACAGTATCAAGTTAGCTGTACTGGTTATGTTATCGCTACAAAATAATGCACGTACATGCACATGCCTAATATTACCATATACTCCTTACACTACATCAAATTTATCATTTGTTGAATTGAAACGCGGCATATAAGAATATAAATGCAAATTTTACCTTTAAATTTAAATTCCAATTAACTGTTAGCTGTGGCGACAGTGACCAATGTCAGCATCTAGTGTGTTGCCGGTGATCCTTGACTAATACGTATATTCCAAACTGATATTTACCTTCACTTCGCCCGCCACATAATTGTCCAATCCATCACGCTACATTCTCGGGACGTTCATGCATAACATTTACCACTCCGAGCGAACTATGATGAACTCCGACACACGTCAACGACAATGCATTATAAGCAAAAGTCATTGTAGTACATATTCAAATACACTCGGACGTTCCAGAACTGCCTATTTGCTGGTTGGACTACCATTGATTGGGACCTGTCAGAGAATTATTGATGCCACGAATAAGAGGGACGGCCCTCTCCACGACGAAATGAAAAATCCATTTTGCTTTGGAAAGAATGAGATTGATATGAAAGAGACACACGGACTGACGTCTGGGCATGTATCACCGTCCGTGAGGACAGCACACAACTGCAGTGTATCTAGATGTTGAACTTCTTCTTCTATGTCGTTCGTACTTGAAAAGGGGCATGCTGTGATGAGGTAGATACATATACTGGTCCAAAAACAGGAACACATGTATCGAAGAGAGGCCCGTTGCACAGAACAGTTCGATTGTTTCAAGTATTTTTTTTCGGAACCCGCTACAAGTGTCAAGTCCATTGCATAAAACGGTTTTATCGCCACAATATACTTGAGAATATGGTTAGCTAATACTATTAAGCGATAAAATGGATTCATACAACCAGACTTACATTACGGGTTCTGAACATTTGACTTACGATCAAATTGTAGCTCCAACTATTCGTGCAAGTACCCTTGGCCTATTGAGGAGTATCCGAACGTGTATATAACTTTTAATTTTATAATAGATTTAGTTTTTCCTTTATTAAGAGTCAACATAGGGAATATACCAGACATCTGGTTAAATTACATATACGTATCATTTTTAGGTTTCATGGTTCCAATTCCACTGAATTCCAACTCCATGGATACGAATCGATGCCGAAAACATGCAATGCACATACTAGTACTGTATTCCGACTAACGCGTGTCGGTGAGCCATAACTTGGCATAACACAGTATAACCTTTTCTTTGTAATACCACACATAAATCTATTTAGATATCAGTCAATTCCAGACAGCTTCATGTGATACGTTGTTTCCGTCATGATCAACGTCATGTTCACGTATTCCATGCCACAGTACCTGTACAACCTCCAAATGTGACTAACTCTACAATGTATGAATCTGATTTAAGCCTTGTAGTCAGACATGACCGTTCGGCCTGAAAACACCGTCTCATAGACAAAGCAATAACAAGCAATATACGACGGTGGCGCGTATAATGTGATAATTTACTCATTTATGTGGGGATGTGATATCGATATGATAGAACGTTTGGACTGCATGTTCGCGAAAGTTACCTTTCTGGCGCGGTAATCATAGAATGCGATGTCTGTACCGTGGCAATGCAGATATTATCCTTGGTCTGTCAGTATACTAACCCTGCTTGCAGGTTTACTGCAACATTCAGCGGTACAGTATGTAGCCGTGATATAAGTGAAATAATCTTGAAAGCAGTTAAAATGCACCCATTGTATGACCGTTTCTGACCCTCATGCGTACGTTGATCAGTGCATTAAGCCAGTCATGAAGGACAACGCGAGAGAACTGATCGCAGAACAGATACCGTGTGGACATACATATATCTAATACTTCTACCAATATAGCTTCTTTTGATCATCAGCCAATAACGTTCTTGTCAAGCCAGCAGATACTAAGGCCCGTGAAGATACGAGTTGGTCGCAGTCCTTGTATTGTGAAGTTATGACATGTTGCCTCCAGTCTCCTCCCGCCGTTACCATACAATACAGCCATATCAAATAATAGGTCTGTATATTATGTTGTAGTCAGATTGTGGAACCAGTCATTTCGTGAAATGGCTGAAAATTTCATTGAATTTCGTTTCTCTAATATGTCAATTTAAAAAAAGCCTGAAATGACGCAATGATTCCATTTAATTGCCAGATAGAATGGCATGGGTTTGATGAAAGAAAAATAAGATTAGTATACCGGTATATGTATTCACACACAATTTAACGCATTTCTATTATTATTCACACACAAATGGTATGAATACCTATAAGAATTTACATATTATCTTCATTTTATTTCATCAAACTCGTACCAGTCCATCTGTCAAATAAAGGCAGTCATTTTTATTTCATTTCAGGCGTTCTAAACATTGTCTGAATATATCGAAATTCAATGAAAATTTCACAGACTGTCTGTAACATATTATATACTTGTTGGAGCATAACCTACCAATACATATCTATACCTAACAATCTATTATCCATTAATATACCCATCCATCAAAGTACATCTATTAAGTGCAGATATACAAACACGAACTCTGGTCTTCTTTGTCTAAACTATATATTTGCATCGCTACATGGCTCTACATGCAATGTCATATGAGAACTTTCCTGATAAACCAATGTTTGCCCAGGGCAAATTGGCTGCTTGTGGGCGTTTGTTTTGTTTGGAGTCATTTTACCACCATTCAAATAAAACACAGTCATACAATTGGAACCAGTTAATGAATCTTTTATCCATTTATCGTATTTTAAGAATGATAAGAATAGTTAGAATACAACGTTAGATATGTGATGAGATAATTTCGTTAAATAGGATTCGAAACTCCATGCACCTTGCTATGACGTCTATTTGATTCGAATTTTAGATAGTTCTTTGGTGCTCATAATGGTCCCATAAAACATCATTGATTGTCTGAAACACACAAAGTTTTAACTGAATGGAAACACCATCTCGTATAACACTATACCTGTATCAGGAATATTCAGGTTACAGCGAAATCTGACGACTACCGTCGTCATGTAAATAAAGTTTCGTAACGTAGGTCATTTCAGTTTAACTCTTAGCATGATTGCTTCAAGCGTTGTATTGTGAATTGAATTGAATTTATTTACCATTTATACCATTCCCTCGGTATTACACGCATTGAAATACGTACAGCCGACTGACGAAGGCATCAATAGTGAAAGAACATCAATAGATTTCCTGGCCTATACAGTATACATTCACAATTGATGAGTCCATTTAAAACTGCGGAACATATAGTTTTACATGCAGCCTTGTGATTTACATACATTAATAAAATATATATTATCACAAAGATAGATAATGGACCGCAGGTGGCACTAAACTACTTAGATTTATTTAAAACAAATGTTAAATAATGCATAAAATCAAAGTAGCGAAGAGATGTGGATGTTTATGCTGCATGTTGCATTGTTCCTGAGAGGAACTCTGGCAGTGAGCCAGAAGGACGATGGCCAATACGGCCTTCCATACTTCCTGACTTTCAGATACTATGTTTTAAATATATATGAACAATTTGGTTTATGTTAAGTGCTGATTCGACCACATACATCTCATTTACAAGGAAAGTAAAATTGTTCAATATTTAGTTGAGATCGCACGGATAAGAACACAGTCGTACATTTTTTAAACGCCCATCATGCCTTTCTTTTAGCATTAAAATGTATATAAACTAATGTAATTTCAATTATTTTTTATTATGTCATAATTTTTCTCAATGCAGTAGTTTTAGTTCTGTTCAGGAAGAAACCATTACAATTGTCTTATTATGTGACAAAATTCACTTTAGCCTCGTCTGGCGTGCATTGATCTTCGGAATTCGAACTTGAACCAGTGTTCTCTTCCAACCCACTCTTTATTGAAGAGACTAAACCCATCTATCCAATCACATTGCAATTTTAACTGCGCTTCAAAGGTTAAATTGCTTTCAAAATATTTGAGTAGCCAAAGCTTAATAGTTAATATTAATTACCGATACAGTATTAGTGTGCGCATGTCTTGTGACATTGCATGACATGGTGCTACTGTTGACATGACGACTTAACAAAGCAAACTCGGTAATGTCGATGTTTACGATTGCCTAATGGATGATATGATCGTAATAACATGCATCAATCTCGGCCGGAAATGTCCATATGTTGTATACCAGTATATACACACACATGTATTGACATACATGCATCAATGCACTGTTTCACGTGATCATCAAACGATTGTCTGGATGGGATGAAGTGTTCTCTTGGCATATTGCTCACCCTCTGAGCTGGAAGCACTTTATAACATGGGTATGGAGGGGATATACCGGAGTTAGCATATAAAGATCAACCTACTTAGAACTGTGTAATTCTATAACGAATTATCTCTCTTTACTCTGTAGTTAATTTAGTTGTGTGATGCTAAATAATTGCATGTCCACAAGACAACTCCAACCAATGTACACATTTTTGTAAATTTCGTTGTAGCATTTACAACCTATGTTCTTCTTAATCAATTTGTTCCACAGTCCACAACTCCATACAGTGTAAAAAGTGTTTTTATTTATTCAAGTGTTGATAAATTTCAATGAAACATTGAGTCAATAAAGCAATAGTATGGACAATCCCACTTCACAAACAGGGGCCATCATCATCTGAACAAAAATGTACGTTGCTAGAATCACATTCACCTTACTTTATGTTGTAGGCAGATTGAGTGTAGGCAGATTAAGATGTAGGCATAATGAGGGGTAAACCGTATCCATGTACCCATCTTACGTCATGTATCACATCTGCATTTTAATAGCATAGCTACCCACCAAACTGCTACCTGACACCTATACTAGTAGACTAAGTATCCAGCTTTAGTAGAACATAGCAACATGAAGCAAACTATGTTCCAGTTACAAAGACACACCTAATCAAATTAATTAATTTATCTACACAATCACACTACCTGTTAATGCTCAATAATATACCATGGAATGTCATCATATTCCAGACATCTTGCGACCTATCAACCTACTTAGCACTTACCTACCAGTCTACCTATATTAATCTCAATATTACCTACTAACCGAGATAACATTGACTATGGTACTCTTTCACGAAGCTCTGATAGTCACTACGAGACTCTAACACTGTCGTAGCTACGATGCCGTAGTTGATTACGACATCTTCGTGAAAGGGTGTCCAGTGTGACAATTGCCAGGAAGGTTAAATGTGCTAACGTATAATTATTTACTTCACCTCTCTGTGTAATGTACTCCTTAATGCACGAGTCATTACTACCCGTATCGACATTGCGATATGGTTTCCACATGTTTTCTTCGTACCTGCCGGAGAGTGGAGATTCAATAACAAGCCGCTGGCGTCTGTATCGAGCCGTATCGATGTGCCACTGCTGGCGTACATGGGTTCATGCTTGACCGCATATAGAAGCAGGTGCGTGGTCACTTCAGTAGGAGTTTGAACTGACCACTGGTCAGATATAGACATCTATCTATGATTTACATTGAAACATGACATTAAAGGCATATTATCACAGATATTTATGGTCACGTTGCAGTAGTTCGTAGCTATAACTGCAAAGTACATTCACTTGACATACATAACAGCATGTTTGTATTTCCAAAATCCTTTCCACCACTGTATGGTAGACACGATTCCACTGCAACCCCCCTGATAGACGACCTGAATATGGTCGTATTGTTATTTGCTTCATTATACATACAAGCGGACGTAACTCAAAGTTGTACGACTAAAATAATACGCAACGGCAACGTTTGCTTGCAATTCCTTATTAGATCAGTTGATAAAAACAAGATAAATAGCGGAATGTTCCCTACATGTATGTATATGCATATAAAATATTAATATGTTGATACCTATCGAGTACTGGGGACTAAGTACTAAACCACTTTTGGGTGTATACATCAAGCGTAATTAGTCTTAGAATGATAATAAGACTTCCATTAGTATAGACGTGTAAACATCAGTGTAGGAGATATAAATATAGTATACAAACACACACAATTACAAGCACTCACACGTAAATAAATACATACCACATAAACATAACACAAACGCGCACCCACACGCACACACATATATACACACACACACACTTTTAAAGCTATACTAGTATTCATTGATGATGAAGCTGATTACACAGTTAGAAATGGGATCTACAATAATCACCACGTCTAGAAATATCAAGAACACAATAGAGAGACCGAGCAAGCACTATGATGTTCATACATTTTAAAGGACTGGTGGATATCATAGGTATATGTTTATTTAATGTCTAAATGCGTTGACAATGACGGTGAAATCGACATCTTCCATTATATGGGTGTATTCTCTGACGTTGCCTCGATCACAATAACAACCAAAAATAGCCCTGGCCCCGAGATTATGAGACATTTTGATTACGATTTCATAGTCAAGCTCAAAGTTTTATATAGGGATTTGAGAAGAAATATTTGAGTTTTAAATAATCCTTTTATATGAGTATTTAAATAGTTATTTTCCATAATTCTGCCCTGAGTAGAAGAAGAACATGGTCAATATAAATATGTCACAATATATACCTTATAAGATCTAACTGGGAAGCTTATCGCATTCCTAAAACAGTCCTAGTAAAGTTTATAAAGAAATCACCAATAGTGCAATATCGAGCTAGCACTAACGTTAAAAAATCGTTTGAGCTCATATAGCATCTACATAGAACCATGCGAAAGGTATTTAAAATTAGTTTTACCTTTACGCTTGAAATACGCTCTCTCTAACCAAACATACTTCCTAAGTCAAGATTTAAACAATTTCTTGTAGTTAAAGGGCTACCAAGAATACATTTTCATTGTGTAAATGTAATTATCAATAAGAACGGGTGAGATGAGGCTAAGTGTTTGCTCACATAACAATACATTTATTCGTCGATAATGTACTAAGACACTCAGGCCTTCCTATCTACCGGCAGTATAAACGCAAAACCGGCAGGATTAACCCGCGTATATATACCTCAAAATCGGAGGCATTGGCATGAAATATTAACGTACAAACGAAGTATCGAATGCAAAAGATAAACTCCGAGTGTAATGTGAAATACAAAAGAAAAATGTACATTCATGAAAACTTACAAAACATGAAACGCACATTATGTACAAGCTGACTACATCTTTTAGTCTAGCTATTATTTAAAAACAGGAACACGTGACGTGAGTTAACAGTACGCATATTTCACCCCAAGCAACTAATTTATGAGGTCACTTACGAGAGGATTGTGAGCTTGTAGTGGATACGAGAGCTTAATGAAAGGACGACCATGACCCATATACAAATGAAACATGTATCTGTTTAGTGTGTGAATCTAACTAGCATCACCTAGAGTTATATAATTGTATAACTAATTGTATACTATTTTTGCTACCCAAGTTTGATTTTGGTTATGTTGAAAGATATTCGACGTAAAATAAGGAGATTGTGTTTATTCATTAGTTATACTCAATAATTCATTTCAATACCGACGTAGACATTGTCAGTAATAGTATTTCTTCATTTTCAATTAAGTTTAAACTTCATACGTATAAACATACCGTACATGTCGTTTACTAACCGTTCATAATAACATTACATAAATAATGAATGAATGAATGAATTTATGCTTTACATTTAATACTCGTATCGTGCTAAAACTGGGCATAGTATGCAATACATTCACAAGTATACCAAATATAACTTCTCTCTAAATTAGTGGCACCCACTATTACAGTTATTATCTTGAACTGTTATCTTCGTTTTCATCTAGCACGTAGCCTACGTACTAATCTTCATTTAATACCCTTTACTTTATCGATAATTTGCCAGTTGACAAGTTTGCTTAATGTCATATCTAAATAATAAAAACAAATTATCAGTACCTCAGTATTAGATTAGATATCTATATTCATTTCCGATGGAACAGTTGTTAAGCATAGTCAATGTGATTAAACATTCATAGGTACTTCAAGTCTCATGGTACGACGTGGTGACCATAAACGGCGGTCCAGGTCCAGTTTACATTGAGATGAATAATACAAATGTATTCACACGGGAGGCCTGCGTACCTCGATGTGCATGCCACGTTGTACAGACGTATTAGACATATATTAACACACTTTCCCTCTACTAGCTCCCACTGTACAGCGGATTGTTGTGTCTAGATTTTCACCTGACCAGGAAATGGGTTAGGATGACCTTGCGCTATGCACGTACTACATTTGTTTATGTTGATTACTGGTATTCCACGGAAGTCTTCTGTGGCGAGTGTCGTGGTCGACATTGTATGGACTGGTATTGATCTGGCTTGGCTATCAATATTTGATAATCTTACATAATACATGTTACCTTAATCGTTGCATTTCCTTGCATATTACATGACGTTGGCTGGATCCCGTTCATGAGGAGAAGCACACTGCCAATTGTAATAATAGGATTCGTGTTGATGGTGTTCTAGAATCTTGTGATAGTTTGATTGGCATACAAATCAAATCAAATCTAAGGATTTACTCGTCTAGTCCCCCATCTGCTGGAACTATTCACGCATGAGAGTTTAACATGAAAGCCATATTCTCGTAAACAATAAGAAGAAGAGCTAGATGTTCAATTAATTTGCTATTGGCAATTAAGAAGGAGTTCTAATAATAATATCCTGTTCACGGAACTACGCTTCTAAAGGACAATCAGCTGAATATCATTATGTTGAAGTACAGAGTTTCAAGTGTCACTCTTCAGTCTCTTGTAGAGAATTCAGCAGAGCACGTGATTATGTATGTTTATATATGTTACAGTTAATCTGTATAACCAGGTAATGTGTATAATACCTGCATTTTTCATTGAATTTCAGTTCACTAAGTTAATTTTTAAAAAGCCTGAAATTTCAAAATGATTCCCATTAATTGCCAG
>JAVCKZ010095474.1:0-11386 GCA_034780755.1 Lepetodrilus elevatus | reverse complement strand
CACACACACACACACACACACACACACACACACACACACACACACACACACACACACACACACACACACACAATACAGTAATATACTTTAGCGCATTTGAAAAATCGTCAAAGAAATAATTTTAGAACAAGGAAAGTAGCGTACTTTTTGTTCAAACATTAATTATAATTATCTGTAATAGGAACTGTAGCATGGAATACCTACTACCGTACTCATTGTGATTGTAAATGAAATAGCAACTAATGTAACGACGTTTACGCTGTTTACCATGGCCTGGATCCTAATAGGTCCCAAATAATGTTCAGGCTTTTCAAAATAACTTTGCAAACGTCTGGAAAACTGACGACTAATACATAAATGCAAGTATACAAGGCCATACTGATTGTGTTGAGTTTACCTCTCGCTATTGTTTGTTTGCTATGCAATATTGTATTACACAATTATATTAATACTTCTAGCATGAGTAGGCCTACTGTCTTTTGAATATTTTCAGTGTATTAAATCCCAACAACATATTGATTTCAAGCGGTGGAGCCTATTTTATTTTATTCTGGTATAAACGTTCTCTTACTTCCACTTCATGTAATCTATTGTACGAATTAATATTTAATCGAATATTGATAAATCATGATTAGAAAATTAAAATATGGAAATTGTCAATGTCGATCGTTGGATACGTACATGGACTGTCTGTGTACAAGCGCAGCTCGCTATTTACTTCACCGCATGACTAGGCCTGAGAGAAGGTGCACATTACATACATAGCTATATACAATTGACAACGAATAAATTACGCGAAAACGTTTAGCAACATTGGTTGGTGTAATGTAGTATTACTATTGATGAACATGTTGTGTTAAACTCCTCAGCAGCTAACTAAACCATGTACCTACATTCCGGACAGTTTTTGACTGTTGTAATTACAGCCCGACTGCAGAAACAGTATGCGACATAGGGACTGGAAACTGTTCGAATATGTTAATAACATCATATTTGTCAATTGTATGAAGTGTCATAGTATAGTACAGTGGTTAGTTATAAATATATTAACCCTTAAAGGCATACTATCACAGTTGATAGACCTGTATAATGGACAAACGAATTTCGATCTGAGACTAAACTGAGACTAATTTACTGATGTACCCAAGTACTCAATAGTTATCAACATATTAATGCTTTATATGAATATAGGGAACGTTCCGCTATTTATCTTGTCTTTGATGCAGCACTGTTCTAAGAAGGAATGTGCGAGCAAACATTAGAGTTATGTCTGTCCCCTTATATTATGAGTAAGAAGCAGTAGTCGATCGGGGGGAGGGGGTGGGTGGGTTGGAGACGAAATTTATCAACCACACAACGGTGTAAAGCATTTTGGAAGTACAAGTATTGTACTTATGTATGTCAAGTGAATGTACTTTTTAGTTATAGCTAAGAACTAGTCCAAAACAACCATACATATCTGTGATATTATGCCTTTAAGAGTTCGGGACGTTTTTCATTGGCCACCCGATATTTATAAGCATCTTTGTAAAGTCGATAATCTATATTTGTTTGCGTCAGCATTTGTTTAAAAGCGTTTGCATTCCATTCGTAAAATTGATGACTACCATTCGTCCATTTGCGCAATAATGTCAGCCTTCCTATGTCCTTGCCAATATTTGTGAATGTCAGTTGGTTGATCAGAATGATCTATGGTGTGGTATGGAATGCATTGACCCCCCTATTTCGTAGATTATCTCAGTAAATACTTCATAGAATCAAAAACAAAAAACTCCATTTTCTAATTTAATTCTACCTAACCAATTCTACCCTCTGCATAACATAATACTTAGTCAAAATATTTGGTGATCGTTATATAAACAGAGTTTTTATTACCGGTGCAATATATTTAATTTTTTAATTTTGGTTAGGTAGAATGAAATTAGAAAAATAAGATTTTTTATTTTTTTTCATTCCATGAAGTATTTACCGAGATAATCTACGAAATAGGGGGGTCAGTGCATTTCATGCCAAACTAGAAATGGTTAAATGGAGTACTCGTGTACCACCTGATATTTTGCGGGCGGGACTCGTCGCGGGGAGACTCGTACCACCCTCAAAATATCTCGACCCTCGTGATACACTCGTCCTTCCATTCAATAATGCTAGCTTGTTTGTATTGCTCCTTTCCATGTTTATTCTTCAGCCGTGGACAATACTAAAGCTATACAGTGTAGGTCGGACGTCCGTTATAGCTATGACAAGACTGAAGTAGACAATACGTGATTGTATCAATGCAATGTGACATACAAATATGCTCGATAGTTTCCCAACCATTTTCTGCCAACTTTTTCTCATAGTTAAAAGTTGAATTCTCAAATCATCAACATTAATTTCTTAAAATCTTGTACAGAAATGACAAAGCATTGTCTGTTTCACTTAACTGAATGTATTAATAAGTAAATATACATCTAACCCATATTTCATGGTTAAACGTAAGTATGTACATTTGATTCGTCTACATAAGTATATGAACTATGTCAACAGACGGCGAGTGCATTCCTTTAAAAACATGCTATTACAGTGGTCTAGCAAGGTTTTACCTGAAAATACATTTGATTTGACTACACAGGTACTCGTTATACAATCAGTTACTCATTCCACATATTTATATTACTATTTACTAATTATATCGACGTTCCCATATTTGTGTCAGTTGTCGTAACATGTTATTATTATTATTATTATTATTATTTTTATTATAATTATTATTATACATTTATATAGCGCAAATATTCAGAATAACCGCTCAAATGCGCTTATTACCCCGGCCAACGGATATTTGTACTCACATTCCTTTGACTGTGTTCAATGCTTAGAGTTATCTCCCTTAGTCAGGGAAATATAGAGGCAATGTGATATTGTACGGTATTAAATATATATTCGGGTTATACAAGAAGAGTAAACTGCAATGGAATTTTACCTATCCTACAGCGGTAAAATTAAATACAAACACGTACAAACACAATTACACTTAATCTGTGATATTATGCCTTTAAGAAAAATAACCTATTAATTTGCAATAAAGTATGTCCATCAACCTGTGGAATAGCTGCAGAACTGTAGCTATAAGATGCCCCGTTTACTATTTTGCTATCTATTCTGGCACCAGAATAGATAGCAAAATAGTAAACGGGGCATCTTATATAGCTACAGTTCTGCAGCTACCTTGGAAAGTAAGACGCATTCAACAATCTAACAATCAGAGAATTTGAGAAATAAGTCCGTTTGTTTTGTTAAGCATAAATTCCCCCAACATGTCTACTAGTAGTTTCTAAAGACGACAATGGCAGTTTTTTTTAATAACGTCAAAAGTATACGAAAGTTGAACAGTCACAAAATAGAGTTTACTAAATAATTGATGGTAATGCAATAGCTATGTTTTCAAATTAGTATGGTCATATAAATGTACTGCATTGTTCGTGTACCATAGTGTTATCTATGTCCATTATACTGTACTTGTATATTGTTATTTAATGTGCTTTAACCAGCAGCTTGCACAATACAGAAATCATCATGGTGTTGACTATTTGAAATGTTAAACTAGTACACGTTTCCACTAATATTAGCAACTGTGTTGTTCGTCCCTTCACCGTCAGACTAAAGTATAGGTTTGATGAACAGTTATATTGACTATAAGTAGTGGTTACATAGCATTAAATGCTGCATGATATCTGTCTCGATGTCTCTTTAAGTCGATTCTATCCGAGGCACGTTTGGATGGTCTTCAATATTGGATCAATTCCTGGCAGTATGATTACATCTGCTGTGCCGGAGCCCAGGTCGTCTGCTTCTCGCCGGACGCGTTCTTCCTGGACTAATGCCATTTGCTCAGAGGCCGTCATTAACGACAACGTCTCTAAAAGATAACGACGACTTGGATGGTCGAGCAGACGATAACAAAATTCCTTCATCACAGTGGAAATTGCCATTGAACTTTCGAAGGGAATATCCATGTTGAAATAAAATTAACATGTTATTTAGCCCAATGTTATAATATGTTGTAAAACGTATAGGCTAAATGCTGAACCAGATATCAAATACAAATAGTGTGTTTTGTTTGGATTAGGCTATTACCACCTATCGTCTCCGGGACACTGATCTAGTACAGTACGATCACGCACGCACACAAGTGGCGCCCAACGCACGCACTCGCACAAATGGCGCCCAACGCACGCATACAAAAAATGGCGCCCAGAAACATACGAGTTAGTATCGCCATTGGGTTTTACCGGGATCGTCTCACCAAAGATCAGCGCTTAACCAATTATTCCTAAAACAGAACAGAACACTTTATTCACAACTGCAGCTATATACATGTATTATGGCATTGACTATTTCTCACCATCATACTACAATCGCTATTAAAGCTCCCAACTACTTGTGTGCAGATGGTGGGTTAGTAGTACAGCTCCTCGTTAAGTTAGAATTATGATCATATTTCGCTGCAATCGATACGGTGTAAATATCAACAACAGTACGGCAATTACCTGGTGAATAGTCTGCTCCCACTTGTCTTTCGTCATCAAAGCATTGCTGCTATAGCTGCTGCTGTCTTGTCTTTGACCTTTCACACCCACAGATGGACGGGGTCATCTGAAAGGGATAAAATTAATTCAGGGTACTATTATTGGACTTGGTGTTCGTTTCATCTATCATGATAATGTATCCTTTCTGAAGCCTTTCAGTACGGTACATTTCACTATCATGGTATTGATTGGATGTTGGGTTAATATATATAATAATAATAGGCCTATGTTTCAGATACTAGTATATAGTCTGTAAATCAATCGAGACTGGATGTATCTTATAAGCTGCTTATACATATATATATATATTGTCTCCTGTTTATGATTTTGCAATGCTACTTATAGGGACTATATTTTCAGGTGACAACTGTATAATTATACAAATAAATAAAATAGGCAACTATACCCATGCATGGTATATCTATTAACATACGAATTAAAGACATTCTAAACAAAACATATTCATATATTACTTTATATTCACAAATTATTATATATTTTTTTTCTATAATAGTCCATCGTCACCAAATGCATATATGTATAGGCGTTATTCTCAATGTATATACTAGTACGTGTATATCTAATAAAAAAAAATCCATCGCATATACCAGTATGTATATAGCTTCCCATATGATAAATTAAACCGACTTAAAATTATATTAGTCATAGTACTAGTAAAGTAATTGCACCAACACTTTATCCATTTAATAACTTTAGTAAATATCGAGCTGTTTGTTGTTATACATGTATTGAATATCTCTAAATATTAGTTAATGTGAACATAAAATTTAATGCTGGTTATCATTAGGGGTGACTATCACAGGTAATTGCACTATCACGATAGTATTGCGATAGTTAGAATTACTATCACGATACTATCACAATTTGCTATCGATATAATTTTTTGCTATCGGACATACACTGTCGCAATATTATAGGTCGACTTATTGTTACACCGCTACGTAGTTATCATGCAATAAACGATCTTAATTGTGATTAAAAACAATAATAATGGTACGATTATATAATTATAGGCATAGAAGTAGCTCGAGATCTGGACCTATATATTCCAAAAGATTAATATGACATTAATGAACCCGTTATCAATTTGATATACCTACTATTATATATTATGTATTATACACAAGTGTCACCTAGTATATTTAATACCCCGACCCCCTCTCTGAGTAGGCTATCTCTCTCCCTCTCTCTCTCCCTCTCTCTCGCTCTCTTTCTCTCTCTCGCTCTCTCTCCCTCTCTCTCTCATTGTTGATTGGCAAAACTATTTGCTCATATAATTGTCAGCAACTTGTTCTATCGATTTAGCCCACATTTCATGTACAATGAACGCACTCTGACTGTTTCATAGCCTTATAACGGGTTACCAGCTTTACAGAGCATCGTGTCCCCGTTTTCTAAAAATAGACCATGACAGCCATCTTTGTCACAAGCAGACAGGTGTCTTTGTTTATAACTTTCCTATTTACAAATATTTCTTAACAATTTGCAGCACTAATCAGGCTTTAGTTATTCAATTATCATAGACACGCATACATTATTAGGCAATCATAAATTGGTGACATATAGGTATTTGAAATCAGCACACTAATCACACAGGTATGTCACATCAAAAGGTGCGCATGACATCAGACAACCCACGCTCGCATTGGCTGGGCGAGATATTTAGAATGGCTGATATATTACACTCCCTCGTTTAAAAATCGACTTAATCAAATCCTTGAATAATTTTCGGATTTTCCACGTAAAAGATAGTTTTCATCCTCTTAATCATACATATCTAATTAATCTGCAAATGAAATAATCACCAAAACGTTGCGTGCGTCATTGATGTGCGACCGGTAATTTCTGGGGAGGTAAACGGAAGAGCGAACACTATTCCCTCCGCATAGGTTTGAACAGGAAGCTAACCCTTGATGAGTGTACCCCGAGTTATGGAGTGAGAAAGGTAGACGCTGTGGAACATATCAACAGACGTTCGGACAGTGTTTTGGTAGAGTGGACTGGCACAGGGACGCAGTGGATTACTGGATTACCGGATTATCGCGAGACAAGGAGTGTAGCGGAGGGGATACCTCGACATCCAGGATTCTAAATTTTCGATTCCAACGGAGGAAAGCCCACAACCGTTGTTATCATCGAGGCTGTCTTGCTACACCGTGTGCACGGCAGTGGGTTGTTAGTGCTCCACACGAAGTTAATCATGTGTGTGTTTGTCAAATTTAAGAGGTTGTGAATCGTTGAGTATTTTTTTCATTCAAAACGCCGATCTAGATTTCTGTGAGGGTAGCTCACCTCACCTTGACAAATATGGCGGCGTCCATACACCAGTGTGTCTGCAAGGCAGCGATTTTCCTACATTCCATTTTTATTATTGTATTCTTTGTGAGCTCGATACATGGATTTCGCTCACAGGACCGCAGCATAGTATATATACAAAGTCAGGATATAAACTACGGGACAAGTCAATTTATAACACATCATAGACACGCCAGGTCGTTTCGTGAGCGGGTGAGACGAGAGGTAACTGAACGACTCCGGACGATTAGTAGGACTGCTCAGGAAAATTCATCTTCTGTAAGCATAGATTTGAGTACAGAGTTCACTGAACCACAAACATACGAGCTGGTGTCTTCAACGATACCCAAGTTCAGCGTAGACCAGTTAACAGGGCGCCTGACTCTCGTAGGGAACAGTGTACTAGACTACGAAAACAGTAAAGAAAGATCCATCGAAATCCGAGTTAGGGCTACCAACACAAACAACATTTCAGGTATGTATATCACACAATATAACACACAAGACATCTACAAAGTATAACATAGATACAATGTTGCAGTGATTACTGATTTCATGAATGAATTGAGGGGGGGGGGTATTACGATACCTGACATTTACCTGGCAGGGGTGATATACTCCCCATCCAATATCATACTAAAAAGAGCCTGACCAATTAAAATAGATAAGCTTGTTAATTGCTTATTGCAGCTGATTGCTAATTACACCTTAACGAGTCTGTGTATTGGTGCAATACCTGCTCAGCTTTGACATTATTGAGCAACTTGCAGTGTAGGTATTCACTGGGGCATTAAATTATACAATTGCTTGATCTGAAAATTCCAAAATGTAAAACTGCGTGTTTTTAATTTAACTATAATATGTATATTAAATATTAGATTAGATATGAAATTACTATCAGATCTGTAATCTATTGTATATCACTTTCTCTGTGAGATAACGGTAGATAAAAGTAACAAGTCTTAAATCCTACATATATATAAACATTACTAATAAATTATTAGAGGGTTTTATGTCAGGTTTCTGAAGTGAAATCGTTAAGTGAATCGATTGGTGGTGCTATCCATGCCTGCCCCTTGTTTATTTATAAATTACATGCAATTGAAAATGCGAATAGGATCCAAGGCATACTCTTGGCATTCAAATACTAACTGCTGTGTGTAACTCTATGGTGCCAAGAAAGGGTGTAAACATAGTAATACACATTGGACAAGGAAACCACAGCTAATATTTCAAGGCGATGAAGACAACTGTGCACTAGAGTATATGTACCGACATTGCATATCGATGTTCTCTGAACTGGTGATAGGATCAAGCAGGGTTCCACTTAGGTTTCAATTTTTGAGAGTCCCGGGGACTCAGTCATGTTGATATACTCATCAACAATTTTTATTAATAAAGTGCGTCCAAACTTGCAATTTTTGGGTATGGGACGCAGGATTGTGGGTTCGGAGAAACCCTGGATCAAGGAAAGGATGCCTGCTAGCTGTTATAGCCGGCAGAGGGATCAAACTCAATAATACAGGTTTGAGGTCCGACACATTCATATTATCACTGTGCTATCACTCATGACACAGGATATAGCTTGCACAAACTCATTTTATTGCCTTAGCCCAGGTTATTGCCTTTATAGTTTATGATACACAAAGAAGGAGTGGAGGGCTTAGTTTATATCCCTGCTTGAGGGATAAGCTGTAGTCAGGCTTGCTAAACAGGACATATTTTTACCATGATTTTATTATTCCATAAATACATTTTTATATTATCTTAAAATAAAGAACGAAAATTTAAATAATTTAAAGATTGTCAGGCATGTTGTTTACATTCACATGAATTTCATCTACATGTCATACTGTTGTCATACTGTTGTCATACAGCGGGACCAGTCATAGGGTTAATGGGTTACGGCAAGCAAGATCATCATGATTTTAATTTAATCTAAGTCATCAGGGATGTAACTCAGGGATCGAAGTTAACACTAGTCCTCTAGCCTGGGCCATTTCTCCCAATGCTTTAAAAGGTATCCTAAGGACTAGTAGAAATTCATAACATTTGTTATTTGTATCACTATTCAGGCTATTAAGTTTTAAAGTTAGTTTCAATCGCTGAACTTAACTTTAAAACTTCAATGTCTGAATAATGATATTAATAACAAAACTTGAAATTTTGGCCAGCCCATAGGATACCATTAGGAGAAATAGATCGGGCTGCCGGGCGAGTGGGAAATTCGGGGGACCGGAAATTCTAACCTGAGTCATGGAAGAAAGTAATCGTACTTAAAACATTAAGCATGTTAAGTTAACCGTACCTCTCTTAATCCTTATTGTATGCTAATTCAATTAACAGTATAACACTGATAATTATGGTTTATCCCTGTGTTTTGAGGCTAACTCTACTACAGTATTTATTTACCGTTATACAGAAAACCACGCTGGACATTGCTAGTGGTATCCAGCAGGTCAGTAGGCGATAGGTAGGGGGTCAGTAGGGGTCAGTGAAAGCAGATCAGCAGGTGCCCTGTGTGTATGGGAAGTGCTCTGACTGCCAGTCTAGGGCTTAGGTAAACAGGGATGTTTGTCAGGTGCCAAGCCCCTGGTATTGAGAGGAGGAGAATTCACTTACAATGTTACTGTGCACCAGAATCACTGCAGAGATATTGTAAATAGATCCGAATTAGTAATGGGCTTCGTGTGTGTGTGTGTGTGTGTGTGATGGATGGCTGGTTCTTTTGACATGAATTCATGTTATTTTTACATGGCTTTGTTATTGGGGTAAATTGTTTGAATGATAAATTATCTGGTGTCAGTTTTTTTCTTATTTCAGTGAACATTACAGTGCTTTTATAAATGCAAAGTGATGTTGAATTGTCAGTATCCTCATTAATTTAAATAAGAAAACGTGACGGCACATGTGGAAATCAACACAAATGTTAAATGACCTGATAATGTTAGTTGTACAACATTTGATCAAGTTGTCTTTCTAGAATTATTTGATCTATATATGGAGCTATTATCAGTTAATCCAAGTGAAACTAAATCTATTTCCTTATTCATGAGTAAAAGGAAGCAATATTCTTATTATGCCTTGTCCTTGGTTTCATAGCCCTTGTAACATTACCAGGAAAACTACATTGTCTAATGAGAACTTGATCAGGGTTTCTCCGAACGCGCAATCCTGCGTCTCATATGCAAAAATTTCATGTTTGGATGCACTTTATTAAAAAATTGAAACCTAAGTGGAACCCTGTTGATGTTTTGAGGGATATTGCAGCCATGCTATGATCTGTCATAGACTCATAAGCAGGTTATGATGAACACTACACTAGATATGATCAGGTGGTTATGATGAAAAATATGCAGTGAGTCAGTGACAACAGCTGTCTGTGTCTCTGTCTGTGTGCATCTCCCCCAGCAACCCCACCCCCAGTGTCTCCACGGACCCGATCACGTACAGCAGGACAGACCATGGTAGCAGCAGAACACATGAGACGGACTGCCACGGACTACCGACCAGACCAGTGCCTCTACAAGATATTGATCCTGGGTGAAACTTTCAACAAACCCACGATCAATGCCATTGCCCACTGCATTGTTTCATTGCAGTATTTCCCTGTGTTTTGCCTTCCATTGAGTCAATTTGAGTTTCCACAGCAGTGAATTTATACGAATGTTAATTGTAGAGATTTTCAGTGTCCGTATCCCTCGTTTTAGGATGGACAATTTTAATGTTTTCATCAAAGGATTCTGACAGTTGATTAATCGTGTGACATTTATTTCTGTCTGTTGTCTGTTCATGATCTGACATGTTTCATGATTCCACCAGGCAAGCAGTGTTTCAACTTGTCTCTTTCAGTCTTTGTACCATTGCTCCCTTTAGCTGTCCGATCATCATCCGACATTTTATGGTTTTAAACATCTTTTCTATATAATTGCGATAATACTAAAATTAGCTAAAAATTATCTTATTTTGAATACGAAGCATTGACATTTTTGGATAGGAGCCATGCTATGAGTCTACTATGAGTATGCTTATCTGATTATGAAGATAATATATCCCAATTTGGAGGAATTGGCTCATCTAGAGGTATGTGCAGGAGATATTGGGTTTGCCATGTAGACATTGATACGAGAGTGGTGCATTTTTTAATCATGAAACAGGAAGACGGTTTTGTGAACCCATGATCCTCTGATAAGATAAAGACATGTTAACATGGAAAAATGTATGTGGCAATGTAAGACTTTGTGTATCGTAGTCCCAAGAGTACACAGTGTGGCTATATCATAACTGTGCTTATTGCATGGTAAAACTTTGTGTATCAAGAGTACATGGTGTGGCTATATCATTACATTTCTGTGCTTAAAGCTGGATTCATACTTTTAACACGGGCTAGCGAGTTGCGCTGTGTTACGCCACACAGCGCAACTTAACTCGCTAGCACACGTTTACCGGTGTAGCAGTCACCAAACACTCTAGATTGAGCTTCCTTTGGGAGTGTTTTTGGG
>JAVCKZ010095473.1:0-24599 GCA_034780755.1 Lepetodrilus elevatus | reverse complement strand
GTGTGTGTGTGTGTGTGTGTGTGTGTGTGTGTGTGTGTTTGTGTGTGTGTGTGTGTGTGTGTGTGTATGTGTGTGTGTGTGTGTGTGTGTGTGTGTGTGTGTGTGTGTGCGTGTATGTGTATGCATGTGGGTACTAGCGTTTAATATGTTTGGTCTCCATGATTTGTTAGAATAACACGATTATCCCCGACAATAAACGGTAAGCATGCACTTTCATATTTCTGCAGATTCATAAATCAAATATATTATGTGGACGATAAATGCGGAAATAGAAACAATGTATTATGTCCTCGTTCCCTGGTAAATGTGTCGTTTCTTAATATAATTAAGCGCTGGCCATTCCAGCATGCGTGCATGGATTTGCGCAATGGCTTGTATCAATACATGTACGAAGCCTATACTACCAACTACTCGTATATAGTTTGGCATGAACTTCATTGACACCCCTATTATCTCGTTAAATACTTCATGGAATGAAAAAAAACCCAAAAAAACATTAATTTTCAAACGTCGTCCCTCTGCATAAAACAATACTTCAAAATAGTTGGTGATCGTTATATAAATATATATTTTATTACTGGTGCAATATTTTTCATTGTGCTATGCTATTTTGGTTAGGGCAAATGAAATAAGAAAAGTATTTATTTTCTCCATTCCATGAAGTATTTACCGAGATACTCTACAACATAGGGAAGTCAATGCATTGCATGTCAAACTATAAACAGTTTCACGTTGTCTGGAAATGAGGAATTCTGATGACTGACTCTTCGTAGATAGTATCCTTCCTTCAGTCGTTTATGATCAGAATCCATGTCGACAACTTTGTGTAGAGGTAGAACAAAAAGGCTAAAATATCAGTATACATATGTTTAAGGGTTTTATTGTTATTTTGCTGATGTAGCTATCGCACTAAGTGCATAAATAACACGTGACAGAGCTTGTAGTATTTACATCATCTCTTTAAATAAATATATCTTTGGCTTATACAACAATATGATACACTCAGTATGTACAGGGAACTTTGCATACGAGATCAGATGCAAAATGAAGAAATTGTACAACTGACAGATGTGAAAGGCGATTACACTCTAGTATTATTACTTGCCGGTCCCGCGGTGCTTTGTGTACAGCGTGTACAGCGTCCAAGGAGGACGCAATTTGAGGTGGAACTTTTGAAAGATGTGCCTTTAAAAGTGAGGACATACTAGCTATACCTGGGGTCCTATTCTCGAAACGTTCTTACGAACCTTTTAGCCTAAACACAGTTCGTAGCCATACGATAAGAATCGTTAAGATCGTCGTGCAATCGTAAGAACCCTTCGAGAATAGGACCCCCCCTGGACTGTATAATGTCATTATTTCCAACGAAAAAATAACATCCCCTCTACGATAATGATATTGTATTGGATATCTACTCGTCATGGCGTTGCTTGATTCGAATTGGTATCAATTGTTAACCCGAATTATGCCCTAGACAATACAAATTATGCGTGTGGGTGGATTCTATGGTTCATGGGTGAGAGGGGAAGGGAGAGACAGAAACTATGGTAGGGTGATCGTGGTGGTGGTGATGGGACGTCAACATGCTTGATAGCGTTATCTTGTATTCGTTCCAATTCTGGAATGTCTACGGTCATACAACCATTGTTAATCGGAATTCGAGAGTATAGGGATATCAAATCGGGGTCCAATCACTGAATTGCGCAACGGCTCTGGCTGAGCGGACCTTTGTTTGACGTGGCGTTAGCACGATGGAGAGGGTGTTTAACCTGGCAGCTGGTGAGGCGTCAGAACGGGTTCTGGTACACATGGACAGAGACAGTTGGATTTGTGGCTCACTGATCGTGTTTACCAACATATCAAGTTAGTCTGAGCAATGATTAGGATGACCACGTTGTCTCCTCAGACCGAGAGAAAAGACATGGATTAGCATCAGAGGTGACCATTACCGGATCTTCAGTGTCCACATCTGGTCGCCCTTTGACCTCCGCGGCAAGCACGTTTCCAATTTGGACATTGCGATCATTTCTGTTGTGTGTGTAAAAGAATGCCGTTGTGCTTTATTTGCCGTCTTGCAAGTACCATTTCTGGCCACTACTAAGGAATGCTGACGATATGAACGACAGAAGGTGTTCGGCAATGGATGCCGTCACAGGTTGTCCTATCTTTATAAATATACATAATACATACTACATTAATGCCCAAATATTAATTTGTATTACGTTACCACTCTTTTTAACATGTTTTAGTAATATCTATGGAGGGGCAGCTACAGACACTATACAGACATTAAACTAAACAGCCATGTAACCGTTGACAATGCTTGAAGACATCCCACCCATCACACACCCATCTTACTCCACTCTAGGTAAAGAGCTCGGGGTTGTAACGAACAAAACATAGAGGGATACTGTGAACATTGTAACAAAAAATAGCACCATTCAACCCCGTGGTAGCATTTACCATGGGGCAAAGAGCAAACCAGAACGTAGAGGAAGGGAAGGGGACGGTGGGGAAGGGGACGGTGGGGGAGGGGGTAACGAGGTACTGGCCTGGAGGGAGGTGAGGGGTTTTTCGGGGGACCGACTCTGAGAAGATATACACAGACTATTTCAACAGATCTGATGTAAGCCAAGTCCCTGCAGAGCATCCCTTCAATATTGCTTTCATGAAAATTGTACAAACTTGGGGAAGGATAAGCAAATCGGATTGTTTGATCAGATCCACAAGATCTCAAGATTACATCAGCTTCTGCGAAACGGTTTATGACACAAATGCAAAAGAAAATGACATGATGACAATTAATGAGGACATGAGGGTGAAGTTTTCATAATCTCACGATATACAGTCTTAGCTCGCCGTTGATCAATGTGGTTCGCTTCAGCTGACTGCAGTGAGCTACATATACACGGGATAATACTCATCTCATAGCACTGCATTACACAAGGAATCAAATGCCATATAGCACAGTCAGTTTCTTAGTCCTTACACAGGTCTCCGGTCGGCCTTGGACTGGATCAGGTCGGCTTTGGCACCACGGTATGCGGTCGTTCTCTGGGCATATTTTCCCACGTTTAAGCCTTAATCCTGCACCATTTTAAGTCGTGTAGGCGTCCACGACCTGATCCTTCTGAAGTATTCAGATGTTCAGATGGGGAAAATGATGTTTATGTCGAGTAGGTGATATACTCCATGTCTATATTACGTGATGTATACAGTGATGTCAGTCTGGGTATCTGGTATATATCTACATATCAAGGTGGTCACTGACCCTCCACTGAAGTCTCACACGGACTCGTAGTCTAGTCACTAGGTGTGTGGTTGGTTACCCGAGTGTGTGTGTGTATGTTCCTGTGGTCGAAATCATCCAGCGTTGCATCGACACTCACGAAAGAAATATCCCTGATGACGTCACAGTGAAAGATGGCGACTGGCATCACGTGACTGCTGAGGTAATGGGTGACTCGCCAGTTTGGTCTGGTCCTGCATGCATGCCATGCAGTGATTGGCTAGACCATATGCATCTGATGCTGATGATGTCACGGTTGCTAGGTTACGATGCCATGGACGCTTGTGGTTGCTTGCTGTGGTTTCACGAAGACGGAAGGTTCAGTCTTGGACGAAATTGCACTATATTCCTCCGCTAGCCCGGTGGACTATCACTGCCCTCCAAGAAAACCAATGTCGGCACCCACTCTCACAAGCAAACGACCCGCATTGTGTGAGCTATCATTTGCACTTCCGGAAATGCGCAGTCCACGCGGGAATCCGGGAACGTTGATTTTCCTCGAAAACTAAAACATTATTGCGGATAATATCAACTTTCTCCTTTCAGAATATCAGACAACTTCGCGTGGTCCGCATGTCTTAAAGGCGACCAGCGATGATGCTGGTTTCTGCGTCTGTTCACTTTCATCACCATAAACTTAAAACACGATTTCTTTCTCGCTATGCGATTGGCGTAACCTTTTAATCGGCGGCCCTTCTTGTTGAAGCCGATATACCAGCGAGGGTTGGCAAAAGACTTCAGTTCTGTGTAGTTGTCGAAGGTGTTGACCTCTTTAAACAGGCATAGAAAAGACTCGGTGTGCTGCAACAGAAATAGAACATAATAAGTCAAGGGTGAACATAAATATATAACATGCCAACCAGGATGCATTTTAAATTAAGTAAGCCTTTAATTATACATCAAACATTAGCATCTCACTATACTTAGTATGTAAAGCAGAAGTAGACACCATTGATATAGATGCATACTAGTGTCATAGTTAGTACCGATCCTGAGTATCGTTTCTACTACACAGTACACGACCATAATGACTCTCTTAGCAGTCTGTTACACATAGCGATCAGGCACTTACGAGAGCGCTAGGGTATCATAGTGGATATGAGAGCTTCAAGAAACGATACCTTGGGATTCGAACCGAAGTCAAACGCTCTACCGACAGTAACAAATGTAACCCCTCTGGACGAGACCATGCAGTAGGCTAATTGTATATCTCATCCCAGGCTACACTAGTATGTCGATGAATCCATCAATGCACCACGTACCCAATCCCCAACCATCACCCCAAAATGTTTTTAAAAAATAAAAGATTACTGTATATGTTTAGAAACGTTCATATACATGTAACTTGTAAAACATACCAAACTTAAAAACAACAATATAATTCAAGTAAACATGGCGACACCATAGTTCTGGGAACTTTTGTTTTTGTCAATAACAAGTAGACAACAGTCACGATACTTATTGTAACGCGTCTTCTCACGGCTACGCTCGCTGTGTTCTAACTCATCCTATATATGTACACGTGTCTTGTCCAGCATTAGGTGTATACGTCTGACTGACCACCAACAAAACCAACACGGTGTAGAAATCTTTATTTAGCCTCTTATTTGCACACATTTCAATATTAGTACTAGATGGTCTTGGCATTATTTCTATAATCAACATGTAGTATTGGACTGTACGGGGGAGCCTGGGTTTCAATGGAAGTTATTGCTCTGGGAGCGGCAGGGTGGCAGGGTGGTAATTGGTGTGAGGTGCCACGTATTGTGGAACTAAGCGGAACATAGGATTTGCTTACATGGAAGCAAAGAGATATCCGAGGCTCTTCATTTACCAGCGCGGTGGTAGGGTTGCGGATTCCCATTGACCGGACTGCTAAGCAAATACCCCCATATGTCATTATTGTGCATTACATTTATAGCATTGCAATTATGTATTTTAAACCTGAATATCCGATTGTATTGAGTAGATGTAGAAGCTTATGTGGACATATGTTATGCTTGGACCGTCGCATTCACATTAATACCAGTCCCTTTAATTGCAATATGTTTGCGGGCGAGTTAATTCAAATATCAGAATAGTCAATGGGTATCACGGTCTTAACATTTATATATTCTTAAGTATGTATTTGATGTATCTTAGGTTGTTTTCGTAGCGTGTTTTTGGTTAATGGATGCAAATACTATTTACATTACTATGTTTAAAGGCGTTTCGTGTCGTGGGATGCAATTAGTTTAGAAAGAACTGCATTGATACCCCTACTCGGCAATGCATCAAGCACGTCGATCCAGACGATATATTAAAACTTCAAGCAAGAATAACATAAACGGAGCCATTGTTTAGTTGCCTAATTTCCATTTCAGTGTGTTTAATCAAAACAGCGCTGTGAGTACTGAGCGGGTCTAGAAGCGCGGGCCGAGAAAAGAAGGTATACTGGCCCACAAGCCGAGGCAAACCTCTCGAGCTGAACAGGATAACAAATTGAATGTTAGGTTTGGGTTAGGACAGACTCAGAGTCCAGCTGCGTTCTAAATCGCGAAATGCCTTCCCAATGCACCGAGGCACGCATGAAGCAGTTGAACAGGGGAAAGGAAACATTGTTATAATCCGATAGAAATATATCCAAACAAGGGGCGCAAATCACCACTAGAGGCACATGCTGGCCAAACAATCCAGCTTACTCGCGGTAAGTGTATCCTTGCTGAGAGTATGAATAAAGCGCAATCCCTTTATACGAAATTAGCCGAACATAGCAGGGTTTGTATCGGTCTGGGACTAGCACTTGCAACGCGCGGTGTTTTCATGGTGTCTGCTTTCACCATAGGTCCCGACTCCTTCCAGAGACAAACACATGCGAAGGCAATGCATGCTGTCTAATATGCACACGTCACCACACTGTGCAGACCTAACTCTGTGTGGTAACCGCGGACACATTCCTACAGCATAAAAGCACATAAGCGTCGTAATACCTTTCTGGCACACATTGAAACTTCATGTGAAAAGCTAGGCCATTACGAACCGTGCTATTTGAGCTGTGTTTGCCGTGGATGAACCCAAGTGAATGTATTTTCATACGAAATATGAAACTGTATTAGTATGTAAAATAAATTGGGCCGTTTTTTCCCCCAGGATTAACAATCACGGGGATAAGATAGTGAGCGGGTTTTGGACAGCAGAGGACAGCCGTATGTTTAACCGAACGCTCGTAAACCTTTAGGCTGGTTCCCTTTCTGAAGAAGGCGTACATACGTGTTGAGGATATGTGAATGAATACGTCGCTCTACAGGGGAGTGTGTCAACACAACTTATACCAACTTCATTCTAGTCCGCAATTCTTATCACAGACGTATTACTGGGGCTGTGACGGAGAACAAAGTTCCCTCTCGCCAACAGCGATACGGGGGACCTACATTTGCACTTCTCAAAGAAGCTCGTCAAGAAGCAGGTGGCGATTCTCGCCAAACGTGTGAACACCGATGCCTGTCCGATCTACATACGCGTTCCATGCTTAGTTATGTTGTACCCGTGCACTACGCTGAACAGCATAACGCAATAAACAACATTGCGCCTTGTCATCATGAGTTCTTGAATCAGTAGAAAACACCGCGATATCAGAAACACTGATACATTGTGTAACCCGACAAACAGTGACAACTACTGTCAAGTACAAAGACGGTCACCGTCGTCGTAAATAGTAATGCAATCTATTAATTCACAACAAGCAACTTGTCCATGATCAATGTATACTCTGCGCATATATTGAAACTGTGGAATCATATCAAACAAACATTACCCAACCACATGCAATCTTTCCATCCACGATAATTATTATGTTAAATTTCGTAGAAAGTCCATGTTGCCTAACGTAAATACCGAGAAGCTAAGACACAGATGTGTTGTGCGCATACATACGTCGGCTGACACGTCATTGGATACTAGTAAAAAAGGCTCTTTCAGCACCTGTCTAGCGCAGGTTATACTCACATACCTGGCGAATAGACAGCGATTTAGGGAGGGAGAAAGTCTTACATATTACTGCTTATTGAAATGCCAACATCGAATAGACACGTCGCCTGTATAGTAACTCGGCGTGGCAGGGAATGCTTGCTTTTATTTCCACGACAAGAGAAAGGCTGTCATGAAACCTGTCCATAGAATTGTACGAGGACTGTCCTCCCGTTTCAAAGGCTTACTATATATATATATAGGATTGCTAATCGTCCATGTCTCAGCGCTCATATATACATATGTATATAATATATCTATCTCTGTTCGCGGTAGAACATTGCTCGCATACGTACTGTAGACTTGACTGACAGCGTTTGTACGTCTTTTGTACAGGTCTGTCTATACGTCGGGCATCAACCGCGCAAAGTTTACAAGTTACCTGCCAATAAAATATAGCAATGCAGTACATATGCTTTGTTTTCTACTAAGGTTATTGCTACGTGAAAGTGATAGGACTTTGAAAGTACTGAGTATAGTATCAAGTTACAGTCTTCTCATAGAGAGATAAAGACATATTGTAACATATACTCTACTATTTCGACGTTATTGTCGTAGATAAAACTGCCTTAATGATTGTGCATGGATTGGTAAACTGCAGCAATGCTATAAGCTTGGCAGCCTTGACAGCTATTTGCAATATCATTATTAGAAGTACAGCGTGCATCCCGTGTATCGTGTTTACCTAAGCTAGATTACATTTTCAGTGTTGTGCTTGCATAGAACCAACTATACAATAATACATAACAAATTGCACGAGTGTTACGTACAGTGATATCAACTGTATAATGCGTGATGTGCATTGACCATTTCTGTGTTGGTTTATGAACGGGTTAAATTCCTGATCGCTATATGGTTTAATGAATGGTACGGAATGTATTTAGCTTGTGGTTATGAGTGACAAGGGTCTGATCATGAACTGTAACACATGAACAATGGATAAAGATGGCATTTGAAGGAGATTGCAACCGGATACATATTTCAGAAGTTTTGTTCGTGGTGGTTCCCTCTTGCCACAGGATCTGTGAAGTTAGCCTCATTAGACGTATGCCTGCTAGCATACCAACAGCAACAGTATGCCTGCTTGGCATAGTATACAGATACAGCTTAACTACAGGCTCTTAAGTTCAATATACACTGTAGAAATTAGGTTTATGATTTTTAGTTTTTTTCTTAAGTAGCAATAAAATTCATAGTTACATTTTACTTCGTCATCTTCAAAATATAAAGTTCCAAAACGAGGATAGAAAAGTGACAATCATGCTTTCTAGTTACATTTAATTTTGTTATCTTTACCATTTACTGGAGTCATGAATAAATATCACATTAGTGAGGTTTAAACATGATAAAGTTGATAGACAGGTAGTTTAAAGATAAAAGGGATTATAGAAGGATGACATTTGCAAAACTACATATACGTTGGCAATAAAATATCTATGAAAAGCTGACCAACAAAAGGACGATGGATAACGCGGCGATGCGTTTACAATTTATCCGTAAACATTTGAGTTACGTGTACGAGCTTTGTGTATCACATATTTCAGTCTGTTTCTTCTAAGTGAAATGTCAGCGGGGGTTAAAAGGCGGTGAAGAGACATCGGCATAAACCTGCGCCCTGGCTGGTCTTCTACTGCTATATAGATGCACCGCGTCCAGAAGGTATCAATAGAAAGTATGTACGACGAGTGTATTTCTAACAGTGGCAAGGTATGCACGGCGGATAGCTGGGCATACCACTCCTTCATGTAACACTTGTGATATAACCGCTATCGTAGTGATCCGTGTGACCAATAGATTCGAGGTGCAATACTATGGTTTCTATTCCAACATGAACAATGGAAGTTAAATATGCATGGATGCATTGCTAACGACTTAAATCAAATTATACTAAAATGTGCATGTGTTTGTCTGTCTTGAACTTTTCATATAACTATTCTTCTCATCAATTAATAATTAATTCGTAGTTAAGATTACAGGTAGTGTACATAACCTCACACGCATGCCGTATCTTCAATGGTTAATCTGATATATACATTTATAAATTCAGCTCTACTGACAAGCTACTCATAATCCGTAGTTTTGTTTTCTGGGTGGCTTCTTGTCTGTCCTACACACCCGTTTTACAGTGCCCCGTGTGCTGCTTCTGTCTAAATAAAGAATAAAGACGGTATTTTTACGGTGCTGGGCACACTAACAAATAGCTACAGGCTAGCCGGGAATATTTGATTATAGGCCTGTCTTTGCCTGAGACGTTAACGCGAACTCTCCGGGCGGCCAGTATCCTAAACATAGACCAAGGACCCAGTGTTGTAGACTAGACCCACCCACCTTGCTATATGTAGCCTACACTGTGCGCCACCCGTGCAATGTTAGTCCAAATCTGTTGGATTGGGGGAAACTCGCCGGTAAACAAGGTTGTATTGTTAATCATAGTCTTGGGGTTTAGGAATACCAAGTATGAGTATACGATGGCAATTATATACGTGTATTATTTGAATTAAATATACACCTGACAACAGGCTGATGTAATTACCGGTAGTATAACTTTAAAAAATTAATTTTCTATATTTTCTATCTTTCTCTTTCAATTGTAATTGTGAATTATTCGATGCCTTATCCCCCTAAAAATGATACAATCTCGATTGCTCATCCCAAAACAGTATATCTGTTAGAAGGTTAGTTGCTTGTTTATGAAACGTCCAGCGATGACTAACACTGCGGATCTGGAAGTGACGTCATAGGGTCATGGAGTGGGAACTTACCGTTCCGTAGCTTCCATGTGAGATAACAAGAGTATGACGAGCGTATGACACGACCTCGACTCGACGTCAACCCCATGATCCGGCTGAGGTCGTTAATGATAGATCTTGTTTCGCGAACTTCATGGATCTGTGTCTGATAATATCGCATCGTTAAGGCTATGATGTGTGACTCTTCTGGCTAAATGTGTGTGTGTGTGTGTGTGTGTGCGTGTGTATGTGTGTGTGTGTGTGTGTGTGTGTGTGTGCGTGCGTACGTGTGTATGTGTTTGCATTCACGTGTTTGTGCGTGTGTGAGTGTTAAGGAAGTTGTCAGCACATGTCCAAAAGACATGCATACAATGGTGTCACTAAATTCATCAAATTCATGAAATATTTAAATAAACTCACCCGTAATATAAGTTTCCCCTTTTTATTAAAGCAGATGTACTTTTTTCTGTGCAAACTCCGAATGTATATTTTGCCGCCCGGGTGTGACTCGAACATTAAATGTGCTGAAAGAGATAAACACATTGGTATTGAGACGTGAATCTAAACAGAACAATCTCAGACATAATGCACGAAAACACGAACTGGAACATGCAAACAAAGTAAGTTTTCCTTATGTCAAGACAGCTTTGTTAAGCGATCAAGCCTCGGGGGTTAATCCAGACGACACATACTTTTCAAATTCTTTAGACCCGCCAGCGGTTGGCATTGTTGAGTACTTGGTTCGAATTTTCTGGTGACGGGTGTAGGATATTTGTCACACCTCGTGGTCTGAGGTTCTCGAAGAAGGTTGGTCAATGTAGCAATACACGGGGTCAATCCGGTAGAAGAAATTATGAGACGTTTGCATGTACATTGCTCTTGGCAATGGTAGTCTTACGGCCGATACAATGTAAACGTAACGAGTGAAGACCCGGTTGAACGCCCGACTTGTCTAGGGGGTTTCAAGAACGAAATGGGACACTCTTGTTCTCAGATACACAATGACATACTTGGCAATGTTTAAGCTCAGGCAATGTTTCACACAATCGGTGCACCCGGCGGTGCACGTAAGTTATACAATCTACTCGTGCACACCCGGGATAGAAAAAAACAAACTTGCCGTAGGCCTATAGTGCACATACCAGCCGCACATGTAGCAACCGCTTGAATGTATACACCGTCAATGAACGTAAGAAATGGCAGCTACGTTTACAGAACGGATGATGTATTATCCGCTTGTCATTTCGTTAACATTAACTAGTTTTGTTGAGAAGTTCATTACTTGTAAACATATACAAACAAAACACGGTTTTAATATTATAAGGACACTATTTTCTATACACCATTTACAATCTATTTTCAGCTAAACTGTACATTCCGATGATCTACGCTGCGACATCGCAGTGTCGACGTACACGAGTTATACGTGTATGTTCTGCACACGTCCATTACGTACGGACACAACCTCGACATCTCTAGTTACGTTATTTCGACGTTTACTGTTTCACGCAGGTGCACAGGAATCCGAACATCTCTATCTGCTGTCACGTGATCAGATGGAACGCGGGTCTGAATTATAAGAAGATATGCAGTGACGGTCCACTTTACGGACTCACTAACTGTGTCGTGTTTACTGTAGGATTATCGTTAGCATTGAACTTAGTATCCATGATACATAGATGTTGTAGCTGACCAGGGCAAGCGTCATACATTATGATGCCCTACTACGCTGTTGTTTCATTGACGGAAAACTCATTTGATTTAGCATATCAATTAGGTAAGCAATGTTAGATCTGGTCAACTTAGTTGGCCCCCCTGTTTTGGCGCACGCGTCCTAAGCCTCGTAGTTGACACACACGCACGCGCGCACGCACGCAAACACATATGCGCACGCACGCACATACACACGCATACGCACACACATACATACATATACAAGCACACACACACACGCACTCACACACACGCGCACACACACACACACACACATACACATGCATATATTTTTCTTGTTATCTAATTGCTGCTCGAATTAGAGAGATGCGATCTCCTCGTATCGTATGTACTGTATTTAAGAAATCGGTTTATAATGTCCAAATGCTCGGTGAAAGATTACTAAAATGTTTACCCAATAATCTGTTTGAGAGATTCAAGCACAGCAATAGGGAATTCCTACTGGTGTTCTCATGGAGCCACCTGGCCCTCAGTTTCGTATTTTGTATTCCGGTAGGTATCCAGTGAGGATGGCGACTGGTGGGGATAGGTGGGGAAGACACGCGAGATGGCAGCACCGTGCACACACACAGATCCCAGACGTATTCATTCTACTGTGCATGTCATACTGACGGTGTTTTACTAGTTCGTTCCTTGCAATGCATTGCGCTACGATTTCGACATAAGACGGATGTTGACATTCGCATTGTAAACTTGATGCTAACGATGGGCATTTCTGAATATATTTACATTAAATTAATCGTGTAGGTTTCAGGGTTGCACACCTTTAGCATACTAAATCTCCTGGCCGAAAGGTATTAATGCATTTTTAAATCAATGACTATCTGTGTATTGTCTTGGGAGAACAACATTCTCACAGTGAGAACGATATTGTTTTGCTGAACACAGTATTAAACTACATTGCGTGAACTTTCAATAGCTTTGTGTTTGACCATTGAGTTCAAATATCAAGGTTTATCTTTGGATTTTAAAGACAATTACAGGCATACATCAGAACTCGGTTTAATTTACGGATACCTCTCATGGATACGAAGACATACAAAAGTGCATACTAATATATCATGTTCAAATATCTGAACCACACGCTACGTGTTTAGATATGCATTGGTCACAATCGTAGATACTCCTTTTTCATGATGGTTAATTAATAGGAAAGACACACAACTAATCCTAGTTGCTTTGACCACGTAGACCCCAATTGATATAGTATTATACACACAAACTATGCTAACAATGCCCCAGAACAATAGTGCAATTGTAACAAAACAATTGCGTTACGTCGTATCAGCGAACCAATACAAAACGATGCGTATGCGTGCTACTTGTTTTTAGATGTCCATTCTTAATTGCAATTCCAAAAATAAACGTAAGTTATAACTTCTTATTAGCAGCGTACATTGTCTGAGTACGGGAGCATTAACGTAAATAACACAGACATTGACCTGCGATTTAAACGCATGTACTTTAACTCATTCTACAGCCTGGGTCGGGGACGTTGTGTCATGCCAAGAACACATATCTCAGTAAATTGTCTGACATGCGGATAGCTGGCTCTGCACAGACCTACTTGGGAGGGAGAATCCCATCGAGGAGCGCCTCTCATTAAAGGCATATTTACTTTGATCTCAAGAAGGTACATACTGTATGCGGGAATATATTAGCCTAGTAAGCATGGAACCCCAATACAATAATAACGTTTATTTGAGCCAACATATCATTAGACTATATCTCGTGCTTTTATTACTTTAGTTTATTGGATATTTATTCTTGTATTTTTTGTTGTGTTTTTTGTTTGTTTTTAACAATAATATAAAACCAATATGAGTTGGGTTATCATCCACCTGTAAGATATGCCATTAGTTGTGGATCGAATATTAAAGAAGATAACACATTGTATTTGTATTTTAAATGAACGTATAGGTTTAACACAACTTTTAGGTTTAACACAACTATTGTGCTTTCATCTTCATCAGATTCGTTCCTTTGTGTGAAAATATGTTCATAATTATTGGAGAAAAAAACACATATCAAGCTTAGGCTATTTGAAAACGAGTAATCCGTCTACTGGTCAATGGGCCCTTTAGCGTCGCCGTGAGGTCGAATAATATGATAACGGTGATATTAGGTTAATCAGAACATTATTCAATTGTTGCCGCATTCCTTGATGGCAGTTAACCCGTGTGTCTAGCCCGCTAGTCTTTATATTTAGTTATATGTTGAGAGGATAATATATAAAGCTTATATTTCGCCACTGGTTTCAATGTTTTGGACACTAACTCTAGACACCCCGCTGAGCCTGAACCCAATACGTCAAAGACAGTTTAATCCGAGCCCTGTGATCACGCGTCATGAAAGTGATCCAGGCATATGTAAGTGATCCCTAGAAGGTTCAAATGTCTCCAACCAGTACTGTCGACTTTTAAAACATATGTGGCATAAGAACAATGATCATTGTAAAGGAACCGTAACGAAGATCTCAGCGTGAACCTCCAGTAGATGGGTATCCGGATCACGGTTATGCGGCAACACGAGGTCCTTCAGTTATTTAGTACCGTCACATTCTTAGTAATTGTCTCACGTCAGGCCTATTAATACACACGTGCTACCTGCAGTGCCACTTCACCATTATAGACCTCCGTACTGAAGATACAATCACCTAACATCTCCATTCAGAAGCCATCATTGTCACCAAAAAACTAACTTTTCCTAGGAAGAAACGCGTACAGTTTCGTGCGGTTGGTCCCGCTAGCTTTTATTTATTTACATGTGTGTAGACAGAATCCGTATTTGTAAGGTAAGCATGAGCCGGACACTAGTGACATCGATACCTAGGAGAAACTGGACCATGACATCAATGCGGGTGGGATGTCTTTCTCGAAGTCAATTCCAAGACATGGGCAGTGGTATAGAGTTAGCCTGGTTCTATGCTATGTCTTTAACACACGATAAGCAGATTGAATCATATACATACATGTATACGCCCCAGAGCGTTGAGGAGGATCACTGAGTGCACATTGATCCAATGGTCGGGGATAAAACTGTGCCGCTTTGATCATCCCTTATAGAGAGTGGATGTGCTTTGGTGCATTGAAAACATCCATTATACTTAATAATAATAATAATAATAATAATAATAATAATAATAATAATACTAACATTATTATTATTTATTATTATTATTATTATTATTATTATTATAATAATTATTATTATCCATTATAATACATACTAATAATAATATAATTATTATTGTTACTATTATTATTATTATTGTTATTATTATTATTATTTCAGCTGCAATCCACAACTGTTGGTAAGTGCACGTATACTGCGGTAGGCGTGTGCCGGTTTATAGACATGCATTTCCAATAGGCGCTTCTCTTGCCGTCGGCAATGTATCATAACATTTATGAAGATTGAGTCATAAGTTACATAACATATAGCCGCGAGCGAACTAATCTGACGTTCATGCAAATACAGTAGAGTGACAGTAGAGTGTAATGTAAATCCATCCATTTCCTGTCTGCATACAACATATCCTGCATTACAAATTTAGGAATCCCTAACATTTTTTAAAATATTTTTTTTTCCCGGATCTAATTTTCTTTACTGTCAGATATCAACAAAGCATGCTCTGTTTTATAGCAGCAATATAACCCCGTATATTTATTTGTCTGTCAAGCTGTCTGGTCGTTGTTCTGGTTATATACGTGATATACCCATATTGATAACACTAAAAGGGAACGCTACACTTTCAGACTACTTACATTGAAAAGTAAATATGCATTTGTATCGTGATATCGATGAGAAAACACAATTTGTGCCATATCGGCTGAGTGACATGTATATGTAATACAGAGTGACAGCTGCATTGGCATGAATGACATCTATATTATTCCGCGATTGTCTCAAGTGTCCATCACACATATCGACATTAACGGCATCACGTAACTGGTATACATATATCATGTAGGTGTACTCGCATTTTTTTATTGGTTGTGTATACCTTATCGATAAAGAAACGGTTAACTCTTTATCTAAGACAGGTCTGATTCTAGAGATATCAGAGAAATCATGTTAGGATAACTTCGTCCACTTAACGGTGTACGAGCGTACATAACACCGGTACTGATACTCCGTTTCTTAAACACTCAGTAAGCCTCAGTTGATAGTTATATAGCTTTCTACAACCCGCGCTGGGGGTGAACTGTATGCTTGAAGAAGTCGGATTCGAGAGGTTATTGGCTCGTTCCGCACATATCTTCATAGCTCCTTAACCCCTTATCAAGATTGCGCCCCTTGACAGGCCCCTTGCCGAGATCTTAAACCATACGGGAGACCATCGGAGCTAAACATAGACGTGCTGTGCTCCTTTTAACGGAGAACCCACGTGTACGTCCAAGGTCAATGGAGTTAGGTCGTCGTCATATCCTCACCATTTAATATACACATTTACCTTTAGTGTGCAATGTTTACTAATGTTTTAGAATCAACATATCGTCCATTTCTAAGACAGCTCGTGTGTGTACGTATATACATGAGACTTGCTTACCTGTGTGTCGATTATACAGGTTTGCAGTTTATACATTGACAACTATATTTTACCTCATGAACCGCATTCTGTAGACTTAGTTAATGCTTAGTATTGCGAACGATTCAACGAACGGATATATTATATTTATACGGCTGAGCTAAACAATAGCGACTGCCTCTCCGTATACGGACTTCTTTGTGGAAATCCCGGGCATGTATATTATGAAATACCAGAGGAATTAGCGAGCAGGTGTCAATGACCGCCGGTATGACACAAGACTGTTTGATGACAAATACAACATTCAGGTAAAATGCCTGAAGTAAGGTTTAGCACAGGCAAGATAAATAAACAGTCTCGCAGTCAGATCTGAGCTGTCAGGTGTATGATATCGTTATCACTATCACAAGATATCAGGTTAAACCTCGAATAGTGTTCATGGCAGTCAATCAAATATATCCTGTCGTACCGTACGAGTGTCATTAATACACCGACTGCAGGTTACCGATCTTGGTTGTCCTTTCTCCAAGCTCTATTATCAACCATGAGACCACAACTCTTTATATTAGAAAATGCCCAATCGCCGTGTATAAAGATATCGCTACGAGACCGCCATGGTCTCGTAGTAGATACGAGAGCTTCGAGAAACGATACCCAGACAAACTTACTTCGCGATAAACCCAAGTATTGGCGAGATAACTGACCATACGAATTGACTTGTTACGGTTATTTTCTTACTTTGTATACACTTTTGTTTTTCTCTAAATATCTACTTCAATCAGACTTTTAGTGAAGTGGATAGATCTGAACAACAACCTATATTGATTTGCTAAAGGCGCTGGATTCTAATGTATGTATACGTATCGGTTAGTATAGGTTACGACTTCAAGTAAATATTAGATCGCGGGTGGTCTTCTTTTTATCCAACAAGCAAATATAGGACTTCCGGGTTTTAAATTTACACTTAGACATTTATATCGAATATATGAATAATTTGTAATAAGGTAATGGGATGTAATCAAATATAGGGGACATGGTAACAGCAGCTATATCGCATTGGCCAACACGTGTTACGTTTTTAAAGTGTGAACGTTGTACACCACCAATGTTTTACGCCATGGTTTGCATCTAGGACGGCTGAGTATTAAATTGGCATGGCGCTGTTATTACTTATCATCGCTGGAAACCTAACTGTCACTTACACACGGACAGAGGACATCGACGTTATATGATACGGTTTGTACTTGATCGCCGAACACCAATCTGTCATGACATGGTTTGCAAACATGACCGGAATACCATGGACCTGTCATGACTAGGTTTTCAATACTAATTCGATTTGTAATTGCCTACAACTAAGTGAGACCCTGTTTAAGGAAATTGCTGTAACATAATTTAACATTTTAATGTTATCATTATTTTGAGTGTGATTATAATTATTTAGTATTGTTTATACTAGTATTATATTGATTTTAATTATTATTATTATTAATATTATTATTATGATTATTATTATTATTATTATTATTATTACTATTATTATTATTATTATTATTACGATTCGTCGCGTATTGCTTAAATATTCCCACAGCAACACTAACATGATTAAGTAATACATAAATACTAGATTTATGATACAATGATTTTGGAAGTAGATATATCTTGTACTTACTATCCATATTCTTCATCCTTCCTCGGGCGTCAATTCTTCCTTTTCGTCGGCCCTTTCTCCCTCGGCCGCCCTCTTTGATTTGCACAAACTTGCTGCTACATCGGTTGTATAGCTGATACTGGCCTGGATTGGAGTCGCCCCCTATATCTGTCTGTAGTGACTGAATATGCTTAGGGAACACGAACTTTTGACTTGTACCAGAGGAACCATGAACCTGAAATACAGACACAGAAATGAGCATATACCAGAGGAACCATGAAACTGAAATACAGACACAGAAATGAGCATATACCAGAGGAACCATGAACCTGAAATACAGACACAGAAATGAGTATATACCAGAGGAACCATGAACCTGAAACACAGACACAGAAATGAGTATATACCAGAGGAACCATGAACCTGAAATACAGACACAGAAATGAGCATATACCAGAGGAACCATGAACCTGAAATACAGACACAGAGATGAGCATATACCAGAGGAACCATGAACCTGAAACACAGACACAGACATGAGCATATACCAGAGGAACCATGAACCTGAAACACAGACACAGACATTAGCATATACCAGAGGAACCATGAACCTGAAACACAGACACAGAAATGAGCATATACCAGAGGAACCATGAACCTGAAACACAGACACAGAGATGAGCATATACCAGAGGAACCATGAACCTGAAACACAGACACATAAATCAGCTTATGGAACACTGCACATGGATCAGCATCCCCGAAACCCCACCCATGATTAATACCCTTAACCTCCGTAAAATAAGAGTAGTCATAATGGCGGAGTTTCGAGGATGATGGAACAGACACAAAATAAAAAAAAGACGGCGAGTCTAGACAAGAGAGGCAATATGCAAGGAACCAATAACCAGACAAAACGTGAGATAAAGGAAACACAAGTCATAACGAACTTCAACATGCATCAGAGACGCATTGTTGTAAAATAGTTTATATCATAAATGCATAAATGCACCTGCTTTTACATCCTCGAATCCTAGGCTATTATGACTACACATAACCTCCGTTATATATTGACTGGGGTTATGTTTAGTCATAATAGCCTGGGGTTCGAGGATGCTGTTTTAGTGGCTCGTACAATTTGTGACATTTCAGAAGAAGAAAAAAGACAAACAATGTTCAAATCGATATGCACACGTTCCTTTGGAAGTAGAGCCAAATACAAACACCTTCAATGCAGTTGGGTCTAAACGAGTTACTGATCAAGCAATACTTGTCACAATGGCGTACTTGAATACATCAAGAACAATACGATCTCAAATATAATTAAATCCTTAAATATGTCAAGTCTAATATCGGCAGAAATGCTGCAGTTTTCTTCGATATATTAATAGTTTAATACAAGTATAAAAACCTTAAAAACATTAAACGCTAAATAACATGATGGCTTGTGATACCTAATAGATGCAATGAGTCATAACCAGTATCATTACAGTACTGTGTCACAGAAACCCATAATGTAATTAGCACGACTGCAATACGTATCTGTAAATTGTGACATACAGTTGTTACCTACTGCAAAGTACAGATATACGATAACCATGCATGGCTATCCACTTATATCGGTGTTATCAGCACGAGTGGCTCAATTACACATAGACTAAACACGGCCAATGCTGAATTGCTAATGAAGGAAGCATTTCCGAGGCTCATGAATATACTTATACATTTTGATATTTAATATACGTATATCTCATATGGTGATGCTATCCAGGTAATCTAATACACCTTATGAGTGTACACGGTGGAGCACCTGTTAACACAGGTAAATAGAAGCAGACGTCAATAATAGTGATAATTAAATGTGTTAACCATGTCATAAATAGTACCTTATGAACACAGTTTACAACGGTGAACATTTAATATGTTTGGCAGTATGGGAGGTCATCACTGATCAGTTCTGAGGGTAAGGCGTTGGTAAATATATCCACTTAAACTTACTAGGCTTCAATTACAATTGGTCTTCCAGGGCTGATTACATTTTAAATACGAACAATGCACTCTGTGGCGTTTATCATGAAGGTTTTGCGGGTGCCATGTACTAGAAATCGAAGACCCCCCGTAAGTACCTACTATAGTGTACCTATCATATGAATAATACATTACGACTGTATATCTCCACGTTAAGTGCATGCAATGCAATCTTTGCTTACACGGAAGTACACCCAAATGCGATGTATTTATCTCATAGTTTAGACCTGTTTCTATTAGTACTACATTACGATAATGTTGAATAAATGCAACAAAATCGTAGCTTCCACAAAATATGCTACCACATGCGATTCATTTATCTGATTGTTTAGACCTCTTTCTGTGTAGTTAGTACACTGTTACAGGCACGTTGAATGCAGGTGTAGCCGGGTATGATATAAGATGCTCCTACTGGTCTTGGCCAGCGGGGTTACCCCTTTGGCTCATTCGGTAGAGCGTTGGACTCACAATCCAGCAACTCGGGTTCGAATCCCAGGGTGATCGGCATGATCCTCTGTTTCACAGGCAACACGATCGTAACTTACACGAAATAATAACGACCATATGCGATGTATTTATCTCACAGTTATTTATCTCACAGTGAAGTTCTGTTTCTGTACAGTTAGTACCTCCAGTGAGCCAATCTGGCAGGCCATCACTGGAACTGTCATAATGAAAACAGGGTTTGCTGCATATTTGGCATGGCATGAAAGAAGGTTCTCCTATTGGGGAGGGAAGAGTTACGCGTCAATGAGTTGTTACACATTGGCGTTGTATAACGACAATGGCGTGATAATAATAACCCTCAGGGCCATAGATAGGTGGCGATTTTCTTCTTATCCTTCGACTGTCGCTTGAGCTGACCACCTCAATGCCTGTTGCATTGACGGAACACACGATTTGTCCAAACTCTGTTATTTGAAGTGCCGCAAAATCACGTGTACAATGTGGATATATTGCAATCCTCAGCGCTGTAGAATTGGAGTGGGTTTGCGCCCATTCACCAGTGCCAGTGAAGTGTTAACGGACATAATATGCAAATACCCCACTTAGAGCCCAAGAGAAATAGTTTGGTAGAGAAACTTTCAGGAATAGAATCCCGTGAAACTGTCTACGTCGGCTGAGTATGCATTGCATTTACATTTGAATTCTAAATAGTTACCAGTATTAGTTACCAGTATTAGTTACCAGTATTAGTTACCAGTATTAGTTACCAGTATTAGTTGTACAATTGAAACAGAAAATACTGACGCTTTCTTAATTCATAACGAGAACATCTCACAACAAATGGATATGATTGTGTCTACTTCTTTATACGTGGTGCAGCAAAGTTAGGCGTCCTGTCAGCTGTCTGAACGTGGATGCTCACAATACACCAGGACACCCGAGGTGTAAGTGTCCTGTCTGATCCTGTCTCATCCTGTTAGGATTATTGAACAGGACACCTAACTATTTTTTTCTGGCATGCATATACCAGAACATAATTATTGAAAAGTATAAACGTCCATAATTATTGTATTGCAATCGAACGTTACTATTGCATTCACAATTCAATCTGTCGAAGATACGAGTTTTGCCAATGAGTTCTTTCTAATTTATTTATTTGTTTGGATCCAGCCCAGGTTAAACTTGTGTTAGATAGAAATGCCTTGGTTTTATTTCCTTATACTTCCCACTGAAGCGATGTCTACAACCAACTGCATATCTGAAACTCATACTAAATCTTACATCAGTCCACATCAGCACTGGTTTCTATCACATTATGTTGCTAGTCGACATTTGCCTCGAGTACCCATCCCTACAACAAACTGCAGTTGTTAAATTCAAGGCGCATCTTGCATCAGCTGCATCAACTATCACATAACACCGTCGCCCTCGGGTTATCTTAGTGCTCTGATATGAATGAATTACGAATCAAGTATCGGGGGTATGGATTTGTATATTTTATAACACTGTGCAAGCATTTTGGAGTGTTTTATTGTGCGGTATATGCACGGTGCAGTCCTATAGTAGGAGTCTATAGTAGGACATACAGTTGGGCACATCCTAGGCCCGGACAAAACCACACACCAGCAGGCCTCCTAGCATGGTGAGGTTTTCAAACTGCGATGTTTTAAGGGTGACACTCCACGACGAACGGCCATTGAATTCAGGTAACACGTATACACATTGCTCGGGAATTAAACTATGTAATTCAAAGCATTCTGACATGGCCTTGACAAACGTGCAGTGTATGCACCCACTGCCAGTCAGCAGGATCCGCTTGCATAGAATCGTATTAATATTAACAGTCGAAATGTTCTTATTAATTACCCGCTAAAACCCCAGTTGATTGGTATTTGTCGCCATCGGCAATTGCAAAGGCGATACACAATATTTAAAGGCATAGTGTCAAGAAAAACCCGGAACACTGGCACGAGAGTCTAGTAATAAAACATTAACGAGGATCCCTGCCGAGCCCCTAATTTTCAGATGTCCATTTGGCAATGACCCCGAACCCTTGGTGTTGACCCCGAGCCTCTCATCTTGACCCCCATCCTCTGGACTTGACCGAAACAAACGTATTGTCCTGAATGCCCGGGCAGTCGTGATCTCCTCACTGACCACCCGTCAACGACTGCCCCCGGGCTGCCTTCGCACCGTGAGCACTTAGCTTTCATCAACTTTCAATGCAGATTAGTGATTAAGTTTTTGGCGTATACATCTGACTTGACCATGCCACCGACGCGTACAAGGGGGTCAACTGGTAAAACAATAAGTAGGATTTGATTTTTACAGCTTTCGCTAGGTACTTCCTGGCATTAGGTCTATGTTTGTATTGGGACTTATCCTCTTGTGAGATGTGGGACGCCTGGAGGGTATAGTTTGTGGCAACAGGAGAGGTCATTCTGGACACTTCGCATACTTTGAAACTGTTCATGTATCGTCACACGCCAGTCGATGGCAACTAAAACCCGCATCGGCGAGTCATAAATATTGCACTGAAACTTTGACAATTTGAACTGGAGTGTGACATTTGCGCCTCTTTCAAAAAACTATGTATATGGATATGTATGGTAATATTGTGTAGGAGAGGTATCACAGCTCTGACAGTATGGCGTATCAGATGATCAAAGACACCCACACATTACTATCATGCGTTTTCATTATGTTGTCTAATATACCAGTTTAATTCAAACGCATACCTTGATGGACTTGGCGATACCGGGGAGGATGTAAGGATGGTGGGCGCGTCATGGCTGCCCTACTGATATATATATATATATGCAGTCTAAACCTAGTTCCGTCTCACGAGTTCATAATGGTGAAGCAAAATTAGTCGTTAGTGTTTTTATGCGTCTTGTGAATCTAGTCAAGGATCGTGTGTGTTGAATTGAGTTGAGTCGTCTATGATCCAGCCCTGTCGCGTATTATAAATACATCACAGTACCCTAAGCCTGTGTCATATATCCCAAGCCACGTGATACCATCGTATCGCTACTTTATTTCTTAAGCATTTCCTTCAGCAGCGCCTAAATGTCGATTAAATTTGGGATGGTAGGAAGGTTTGACCGCTGGAGAAGACTCTCGTTCTCATTATTGCGCTAGGAGAATTAATCTTGTCATAAAGAAGAGCATACACTGAATATCGTATTTACTGTGGGACAACGAGGGTACAGGGATCCGTCGATTAATAGGGGTATATGACCGGAGAGGGGGGCAGGCGTTATGGGGTTGATTGGGGTAGATTGGGGGTAATTGGGATAAGGTTTGTGGGGTAGCAAGGTAGCATTAATACATCATAACTCGGCTAGACTTCCTTCCATTTCTCACGGCGACGGATAATTATCCTACGCGCCCAACTGGCATCGAAAAGTAGCATGAAACCGGTGTTAAACATTTTACACCCCTTATGAAAATTAATGGAGCTGTTTGTTTATAAAGGTGAGTAAACACGGGCAATAAACAGGCCGTGGTGTTTACTGTTGACCTAGCCATTACCTGCCCTGTTTGCCGAAGTCAATTACACCATATACCTATCGACATACTGTCCGCAGCGGTACATTTCCGACCCCAATATTGACCAAGACGTTGTGTTTCTACAATAGCAAGTCAGGTAGTAATTCCAGGATAATTGCCGCCGTTAGTTTCCGATTAGACGGGTGTATTTTACTCCAACGTCAACAGCCGCGGGTCACTACAATCATGGGCAAACTCCACGTACGACTACAATAGGAAACAACTTAAGGATTGTTACACATGGATGAGATTCAATTCCCGCAAACGTTGGTTACGAAACAAAGTTTAGCTTTAGTTACATAACACAGTATGTGATGGGAGGAAGTGCTCCTATTCACACTATTCACACGGACTCATGACAGTTTCGATTTCACCTCAATTGTATTTCACTCAAAGACGTCAACATTGTAAGTGTGGGTAAAGCTGTTGCGGTCTGGAATCAACTGGGCAGTATTGGTACTCTCGTTGTAATGGTAAACACTCGTGGTCAAGAGGACATTATGCAATTGTAATGACAGCGTTAAACTCGGGAGTGTACATTGTCCGTTGAAAAGGTATGAGAAGAAGAAGAAGAAGAAGAAGAAGAAGAAGAAGAAGAAGAAGAAGAAGAAGAAGAAGAAGAAGAAGAAGAAG
>JAVCKZ010095462.1:0-11388 GCA_034780755.1 Lepetodrilus elevatus | reverse complement strand
CATCAATTCCAGACATTGAACTGACTTGTACCTTCTCTCCTACCATCAATTCCAGACATTGAACTGACTTGTACCTTCTCTCCTACCATCAATTCCAGACATTGAACTGACTTGTACCTTTTCTCATACCATCAATTCCAGACATTGAACTGACTTGTACCTTCTCTCCTACTATCAACTCAAGAAACTGGACTGACTTGTACCTTCTCTCCTACCATCAATTCCAGACATTGAACTGACATGTACCTTCTCTCCTACCATCAATTCCATACATTGAACTGACTTGTACCTTTTCTCCTACCATCAATTCCAGACATTGAACTGACTTGTACCTTCTATCCTACTATCAACTCAAGAAACTGTACTGACTTGTACCTTCTCTCCTACCATCAATTCCAGACATTGAACTGACTTGTACCTTCTCTCCTAACATCAATTCCAGACATTGAATTGACTTGTACCTTCTCTCCTACTATAAACTCAAGAAACTGGACTGACTTGTACCTTCTCTCCTACCATCAATTCCAGACATTGAATTGACTTGTACCTTCTCTCCTACTATCAACTCAAGAAACTGGACTGACTTGTACCTTCTCTCCTACCATCAATTCTAGACATTGAACTGACTTGTACCTTCTCTCCTACCATCAGCTCCAGTATCTCTGGACTGACGAATATACATTCTCTCCGACCATCGATTCCATACACTGGACTGACTTGCACCTCATATCATACTATCAACTCAAGACAATGGACTGACTTGTACCTTCTCTCCTACCATCAATGTCAGTCTCGCTGGACTGACTGACGTCTGCTACCGTCAATGCCAAACACTGGACTGACGCCTATGTCTTCTCTCCTACAATCAACAAGTCTCTGGAGTGACATCCACACCTCATCTCCTACCATCAGTTTGTCTGTGGACTGATGTCTACACCTCGTATCCCACCATCAACTCTTACTTCTACTAAGACACAAAGTTGAACTACGCCTAGGACACAAAGTTGAACTATAATATCTTGGCACCATTCGGCTCTAACTTTGTAACTAACCCTTCGTCTGTACAACATCACAATACATTCCATACACACATTTAGTATGACTATAACATGGGTATTTGTGTTCCGGCCAACCAACCTAGACTTCCGGTTTATTCTGCAACTGCTTACCTCCCATTTGTTGAGTTTCAAGTGCTAAATTAAAATGATTCCGACACACTTGAATGCGTTTACATCTCGAAACAGACTGTGTAATGGTTTTACAGTTGGCCTATAATAAGTCAAAGCTATGGCGCAGGCGGTCTGTTTATTTGTGCTTTTAGGAAGGTATACTCGCTAGAAATGCAAAGCAGATTCTGCAGTAGGGTCTCGGATAAAGTTTATTCCTGCTTTGAATTATCAAGGATGTTTGTTTGATGGAAGCTGATGACTGAGGCATTATCTGGATATCTTCTGCAGAACTGTGCACAGACTGCCACCAGGAAGCCAGAACACTAAATATAGATGTCACGGCACGGCGGCCATTTGAGAAGGCTTTGTACGAACTAACTGCTTAGTGTTTTCCCGGATATGCATGCCGGGTGATGACTGATGTGGCCATGTTTGCTTCATGTGTTTGCCATATGATGGGTGCATGTTTGCTTGCTATAGGCTATATGTCAGGTGACTGGGGGTATGTTTGTTTGCTAGTTATGCCAGGTGACTGGCGCATGTTTGTTTACTAGTTATGATGCGAAAGGTGCATGTTTGTTTACTAGTTATGCCAGGTGACTGGCGCATGTTTGTTTACTAGTATGTTTGTTTACTAGTTACGATGCGAAAGGTGCATGTTTGTTTACTAGTTATGTCAGGTGACTGGCGCATGTTTGTTTACTAGTTATGCCAGGTGACTGATAAACGTTTGTTTACTAATGTCAGGTGACATGTCTGTTTACTGGTTATGATGATGTGGCAGGTGCACGTTTGTTTGATAGTTATGTTGGGTGTCAAGGGCATGTTTGTTTACTAATTATGCCAGGTAACTGGAGCTCGTCTGCTTACTAATTATGCCAGGTAACTAGGGTATGTTTTTATTACAAATACATACGCCAGGTGACGGCGGAATGTGTGTTCTCTAACCAGGCCTCGTGAACTCTTCTTTTTTTTTCTATTTTTCTTTTACCAAATTCCTTATTCCACATGATAGGGGCATATTTATTTGATAAGATTCCATACTTGTTTTCTAAATACCAGATGGCAGGGGCATAACTACTGTTGGCTTTGTGTACACTCTGTTGACTACGCATCAATCATGGATCATTCTCATAAATCTTTCAGCTGACACTATTACATAATTGTGTTTAATGTTTGTTCACTGAATTACGACATGCTCGGTGCTATTGTGTTCCAAGCGGCTGACTGACTTTGTGATGGCTGGTGGAGTTCAAGGAAGCAGAACATGTTTAATTCTGTTTCGATCTGGTTGTTAGTAGGCTGAGGAGAGAAAAAACCCACACGAATTCAATGCAACTGTATGGTTCTGATTCTTTTTGTACGTTAGATGGATTATGCATATGTAGTGTTGGGAATGATATTTCACGCCCAATTTGGATTTCTGAGCTTGTCACTCTTGGTGGAAGAACTATGTTATCGGAATTGTACTGACTGTTTTGTATCGTATGTTCTAAAGGGAACACGCCATGAGTATAGCAAAGTATGATGCAACGAACGATGTGATAGGGCATGAACAGAGAATAACGTATTCAACAATGATAATCTATTCTGCATTTTATATATATGTATTGGTGGGGCGGAATATTTCTCTCAATAGAATTAAAATAATTTCTGCAGATTTCATGGTAAATTGGTCAAAGAGTATAGCTTAAATAGAGCATGAACATAACTATCTCTCTCTCCCCCTCTCTCTCTCTTTATACCCCCCCCCCCCCCCCCCACACCCCCATCAATTTCTCGGATTGCTTAGTCTTAGTTATACTTGATCGATATGGTGGTACATATGCATCTCCACCTCTGCTGCATACATGTTTGATGTTAGACTGAGATATAAATCTTCAGATATTACTGACAATCACTTTCAGTCTGACTTTGCAGCGTACGCCACACACTATAATTACTTCCTTTTGCTCGGGACCATTCGCGCCATTTTGAAAATATTTAATTACGAAAGGCATTACCCTGGGAAAGAAAAAAAAGTACGGACCATGGAAGGAGAAGGAACAGAAGAGCGCTAAGGGGTCATATTTAAATCGATATTTCAATCATCCAGTGTAATTCAACTACACCACAGCTGAATGTGTATACAAAGATATTTCCGTTACATTTACGACACAGAGAGTGTAATCTTGGGCTCCACCATGATGGCTACACGGCTATGTTCCATACACGTGCTTACTCTTGATTTTTTTTTTGGTGTGTGTTTTGTGTAATATATTGCTTGGCATACACACCAATTGAGTGAGAGTAATGTTCGTGTTGGACTAGCAGTATTTAGTCCCAGAAGGTGAAAATAAATAATTTACTTAGCAATTCTGCTGATTCTGATTCTACATTATACCCCTGCCAATAACGATTGCCACCTTCTAAGCCACTTTCTAATACCACTATACCCCCGTGGTATTACAGACTTTGTTGACTGGTAAATATATCTGTATACCTAACGGTATGTTTAACGCATATTCGTTTTCCAAAATACAAATTATTACCATGTTAGGCACCATTGTAAAGACCAGCGATCAATTACCATTGTAAAGACCAGCGATCAATATTACTTGAACGACACAGAACCAAATTAGTATCAAGTGCATCCACCGATATAGTAATTGGTTCACAATCTGATAAGAATATTTAATTTAATTACGAAAGAGAAATACTAGTAATCTGAAGAGCATATAGTCGTGTATGTGGGTTTCCGCGGTCGCCCAACGACAAGATCTCACCATATACTCTGTTCAAGGCTGTTTAGGTTGCGGAGCTTTTGTGGACTCATACTACTATATATATAGTATACGTAATCTATATAGGTGATGCCACACGAAGCTGATACCGTGTATATTGCCACTCGAAATAAACATAGTATTAAGTAGCTGGTCCTGATAGTCGCCTCCACAGCTCAGTTTCTACTTGACAACATTATATTTGTAGACTAAGATTAGTCTGTGATGTTCTCTACTATTGGCTTACCACTGATTCAGATCAAACTTGGTAGGCCTATCGTTTCTTGAAGCTCTCATATCTACTACAAGACCATAAGGACTCTCGTTGCGATCTTCGAGAAACTATTTACCCTGTATAGTATATAGGTTACTACTCTGTTCCCGCCAAAAAAAAATGTTCGTATTAAATTGCTTGAATAAGATCGCTTTTTTAGTACTTTCAAGACAGTGCTTTGGTAATGTTTATTACAATGCAATCACAACAACACCCGTGTACACATCGCTGTCAATGAACACTCTATATAGAGTAACTGACACACTGTAGCTAGTTATTCCCCCGGAACGTATCCTATACGTCACACGCCTGACTGTTCGGTTATTTACATCAGCTGGTGCCTATTTAAATACCTGGTCACGTGACTTATTGAGTCATTTGTTTGAAGTGTGACTTAGGTGCAATTTACGTAGAGCTTGTGCCTGTTTACTTATACATACTAGGGTGTACTTGAACCCACGTCGGCCATGCATATCATTAACCTTACGCCACCGGGGAAGGAATGGGCAAGCTTGTTCATAATCGACATTACAGGGAAACCATTTGAATTGCTTGTGTGGGTGGTTTGGGTGGGTTTGTGTGTACTTGAGCGGGTATGCGTGTGTGTGTGTATGTGTGTGTGTGTGTGTGTGTGTGTGTGTGTGAGAGAGAGAGAGAGAGAGAGAGAGAGAGAGGGGGAAAGAGAGAGATGGTTAGGAGATATATATATATATGAATGTTCATTTGGTACTGAAATACATGTACCGGTAGTATAGTTGTAAAGTGTTACAATCTATGTGACTAAAATCTTAATTGGTTTATTTAACGTTGCAATATACATTATATCCCATTTACTTTACACATTTGAAATGTATCATATTAAAAAAATATCTTACGTAACAGTTTTTAAAAGTTTAACTTTTACAATCGTTGACAGTATACATCTGGTATCGTTTCTCGAAGCTTTCATATCTACTACGAGACCATAAGGACTCTCGTAGCGGTCTCTAATAAATATACATGGATAGCATGCACTTACGAGAGTGCTGTGGTCTCATAGTGGATTTGAGAGCTTCGAGAAACGATACCTGTTATCAACTTATCACCTGATTATGTGGTTTAAAAACTCCACACTCGACACTTATACTTGTAGCTTTCAGGCCCTATACATCAATGTGGGTTTAAAAAAAACAAATATCCCATTTTCACGAATCAAATAAATAAAAGGAAACATTATGTGTGCAGTGCATGCTGATGCGTATTAAAACTAGTTTTCCTATATTTCAGCATTTTCAATGTCAATGTGTATTAGCATGCGACCAAATCTCCGTACGTGCTACGGTTATAAAAGACAGGAATATATCAAAGTACATTTACTATTATGTTTAATTGTTTATAGTAGGGTTAGGTAGGTATATAATATAAAATATATTAACACAGTGCGCGAACAATATCAATAATAGCGCCATAAAATGAAATATGAAATTTGTCATGGCAATCAATAGATTAAAGAAAAGCATAAAAAAATGTTTTTAAATAAACAACAACATTGTCTTTTTGTTATTGAAATGCGTTCTAATTAATAAAGTATATATGTAATATGTAGCCTATAAATTATAGTATAATAATAATTTATGTTAGACAAGTATTACCTACTAATATACTACTTATCTACTAGTACTACTACTACTACTACTACTACTACTACTACTACTACTACTACTACTACTACTACTACTACTACTACACGTGGTGTACAAAAACTAAAACATGTATTACCAGTATAACAACGTAGTATATACTACTACTACTACTACTACTACTACTACTACTACTACTACTACTACTACTACTACAACAATTATATTATGTGTTAAAATAATGCGGTTTTAAATAGAACGTGTTGTTATACCGGTAATACATGTTTTAGTTTTTGTACACCACGTGTTCAGGACGCTATACACATGATAGTGCAGGTGTGACATGTGAATAACAACAAAATATAGATAATACCCCACATTTCTGTGCTGAACTCGACCTACATTTCCTGACATTGAACGTATTTCTAGGCTTAACAAATATTGTGTTCACAATCGTTTCGTCATCGTGTCAAGCTGTTTATGGTTTTGGCATTTAACTTGACAGTTATATATTTGCGGTTAATTTGTTTTGGTATTGGGTTTCTATTATTTTACGGGAAATGCGGGCATGCAAACGTATTTAAAAGCACGCATTGTTTAGCCTATTATTAATAAATTGAAGCAATTAACGTATTATTTTCATTTACCCTGACACTACTAAAAATTGTGATGCGATGGCAGTGTTGATTTCCACAGATCAGTTGTAGAGAATACTAGTTACTCACGTATTACAAGAATGGTCCTTGCTGCATGTATTCATAATTGTAATGATGAATTGGGATCTGTCTGAAATTAAATCAGACTATTGTAATATGACTGTACCGTACTCATGGTATGATTGTATAATTGACTCCAGCTATGATCGGAATATAGGCTGTGCCTACAAACAGACAGGCTTATGATTGCAATAGACACGGACAGTGGTTGCAATAGATACGGACAGTGGTTGCAATAGATACGGGTTAAGGTTGTAATTGACTTGGGCTACGGTTGCAACAGACTTGGGCTACGGGGCCACGAGGGTGAAGGCTGACGGCGTGTACGATGACAAAGAGGAGCGTGTCGTATTGATTGACATTAAGCACTGTTAACATCGCACCCAGACATCGTCTGTCTGACGTACACGCGTGGGGTATACGTCTGACGCGTAACTGATACCCGACATCGGAAGTTTCCATCTAGGAGAATGATCTCACGTGCTATTTAGTGTTGGAACACATTCACGAACAATCTCCCTTTGTTTGGACAGAGCCATGACTTCTCCGTCTGTCTGTACTACACTAACCCTCTCGATGCTGGAGGCAACCGGAAGTGCACTAGAGCACTGTATGCATGCACATAATCCAACAGGTGTAAAGGGTTAACAGACAGACAGACACAGACAGACACGTTTATTCTCCAAAAACCACCAACGGTGGTACAAGAGATGAAATATAATAATATTACAACATATACATTAATAATCGACATTAACAAGACAGCTTCATGGTTATTCACCTTGTTGCGAAAGTATTCCGTTATTTCCAATTTGTTTCAATTACATTTTCAACAAGGAACGACTATAAAACATCCCCCGAACACCCATACCGTGTGGCATTAAAGTTGCATACCTCTGCAGGGAAATAATTACCAATTACGCCGAGGTTAACGATGACTAAACAATGTCTAAAACCGACGGTTCCTGTTCTTCGCGAACAATGGGAGAACCTTGGTATTTCCTGTGCTGTTTATCCGGACTTAGTCTTGGTTTCTGCCCGTCTGGTGTTCAAGCAATCAAGCAGGTTCAGCTCACAGTACAGGCAGTCAAGCAGGTTCAGCTCACAGTACAGGCAGTCAAGCAGGTTCAGCTCACAGTACAGGCAGTCAAGTTGGTTGAAGTAGGCCTATACCTGTTATGATGGATCAATCGGGTTCACAATGTCGAGTTCAAGCAGTGAGTTGAACAGCGTCGGTGCATGCAAGGCTAATGGGCCACGTGTGTGGCCTGGTGACACACATATAAAGAACTGTCTTGTTAGTAAACGAGGACAACTCGTTAAGGGTATCAACAAGTGTCATATGATTAATGATAACATTTGCTGTTTATCCGTGGCATGTGTGTATGGGTTTGTAGACAAAACGGCTTGGTTCATTGAGGAGATCACAACCTTTTATCTGGAGATCTTGTTAGATAATATCTGGTTACCAGGCTTAGGAACTGATAAATGCATTTTTACAATATAGGACAGGGGTGGAGGTGGGGGTGGAGGTGGGGGTGGTGGTGGCGTCGGCACGGTGGTGGCACGCTGGTGCCGTGTACGAATGTCTGTGATAAAGTACCTTGTCATGAAACATATCTACCCCCCATCATGCATGCCAAAACACAGGTCATACAGGCAGAAGCAGAGGCGTTCACGACACGCGGTGTTAGATTGTGTCCTAGAGATATAGGTTGTATTAATATCATGGACGGGCCATTAAGAAGTACGGTATATATACCGTATTATATTGGCAGTTGTCAACTATACAATAGATGAGATTAAGACAGCCATCATGCAATCGAATGAGGTTATTTAGAATTTTACCATATATAGAATACGACAATTAAATTGATATATCTACCACTAAATATCAACGTTGTACGATTATTGCTCAACTTAACGTAAAAGAAGAATGGATTAAGTTAACAATTGACCAAATGTAATTTCAAGAATTCATTTCTTTCAAAGTTTCAGACCGATCATGTTAATATTAGTTTAGTTTCAATGGAACTTAATTGTCTAGCAGGTAATCAATTGAGTTATCTAGCCATTCTAGTCTAACATACTGTGTCTATGTATAGACCTTTTCAAACGTAGGTGCATTACCAATCTGGTAACGAATACTAGCACGCATACACGATTATATATATTTGATTTTAAAAGTAACAACTGCACATATATTATATAGTTTTTACTGCAACACTATGCGTTGTTGGTGGCGTCATGGCGTAATCTGACAAACTGATATATAAGTATAATGTAGTTTTGAACTTGGCCTTATACATCAAAACACACACGCACACACACACACACTCACTCTCTTTCTCTCTCTCTCTCTCTCTCTCTCTCTCTCTCTCTCTCACACAGACACACACACACACACACACACACACACACACACACACACACACACACACCTTATTACGTATCCCAATGCTTTTTGTTTTCATAAATAAGATTTCATCATACAGTACTGATATTAATCGTATATACGTTCATGTCCTATTCATGCATTTGTTAAGTGTTATATGACGTAATAATATATAAGATAATATCACCGCCTACACTATTATGTCTGTACTATACATTATCTTACTCATGTAGATGAAGGATATTCGATATACTAGTATTCAATATTCACGCTTCGATCCAGCCCGTGATTGTCTGCCGTGTATTCCCCTGGTCAAGGTATCAACATCACTTGTCGCGTCACGATAAACCTAAAAGAACCAAAATAAAAAATAAAATAAAATAAAATAACAAAGATCATAATCTGATTATGTCCCAGAGAAGCTTGAACCAGCGTGAAACACCTAGAAAACCCCATCAAGAACACTTATTTAGATGCAGGATATGTCGACCCGTTCGTATTTGCCTGCAAGCATCAATAGTCAGATATATATATAGATATAGACACAAGCAATTTCCTTTGGCCCAGTTTTGTGTTCAGTAGTTTAGGAAAATGCGCTCTAAATACTTGTAGTGGCTCCAACTCTCCTGTCTGAGGCCAGGATACTGGTCGATTTATCGGGACTCCTCCAGCGACTTGAATGCTGTTTGCCCTGTCTAGGCAACTATTGACCAGGTTTGTGTGGACAAACTGTTCGGGGGCCGTCGACACCTCGTTACAAATGTACATCATCCCGCTCAAGTGTATGGTGGAACATATGCTTTTAAGAGGAACATCCCTTCCAACGTTTAGTTCTAGCTTTTAAAGAGATGGATAGAGTTGGATTGGAATGAACGTTATATTGTTGTGGTTGGTGCTCAGCGTTATCAAGTGGTGATGGCAGTATTTCAAACCAGTTGAGACTTCACCATTAATGTTATATGACTATAAATTAATGTAAATGTAATGGGGGGGAGTTTCTATGTATTCAACGTAGAACATGTTTTCATCTGTCTGCTATTTAGTAAGGGTGTAACGATGCATCGAACTCTCGATATATCGCGATAGTGAGTGGCCCGATAGCAATACATCGATGGCAATTTGAACTATCGATTATTTCCATCGATAGTACCATCAACTATCGATAGTTTCGATAGTGTACTATTTTTAAACACTAAGACCAAATTAGTTGAAAACCCTCGAGCAGAGTGGGTATTTCATGAATTTCACAAAGTTTAATGAAAATGGGCTTCAGAGAAATGTTTGTTTAACAATATTTTGATTTTAGGATTAAATTAAATGATAATAACGCACTATTGTCTTGCATTATAGTCACTAAATACCAGTTATATGTACATTAACCACTATATTATAAATAATTAGCCATCTTCAAAATACTTATTTTAAAAATCAAACTATCGCAATAGTTTCGCAATAGTAGTACAACTATCGCAATACTATTGCAATAGTAGAATTGGCCTCGATAGTCATCCCTAGCTACTACCATTGAATGCAGCTAAAGGACTTTTCCATTTCAATTCAAAAGAATATAGGCCTAGCTATAAGTACAATTATTACTAATATTCATATTTCAGTGATGTACGCACGCACATTGTGAAATTATTGTTCATACTTTGCTTTAAACTACTGTATACTACAAGCAAACACCTGTGTTATGTATAAATATACGCGCATCTTCTCCAATACAACATAGGTAATTCATACATAGTTTATACAGTATTTATTCAACGTTATTCGGGATGGGGATATTATTAAGAAAAAGAAAAAAATGTACGAACTGACCCGATTTCTTTGATATTTTTTTCAGGCAAAAGATTACAGATTCTAGACGTCTATGAGAATACACTTCACATGAGTGAGTGAACACACATCATATGAGTATGAACGGAGAGTTATTTCGAACACACTACATATTATATTCATAGTGGATCATCGTTTAAATATTATCCTAAGTTAATATAAGAAATTGTGTTTGGTTGACATTTATTATGAAGGATTGTTTACTCAACCAAAATAAAGTAAACACGTGACAATTATGTTCATACGCAGGTAAGCCTGAGTGTATACGGAGGTATACCACCCACACGATAGTTATAGTAGCACCGGGGAATAGTTTTATTCGATCTCGCATCTATTAGTATGAGACCCCGTATTCTCGAAACGTCTTAGTGTGAAAAAGATGTCTTCGAAATTAGCATAAGCAGAAAACCAGTTAGGCAAATTCTTAGTACGAACTTCTTAGGATTTACGAAGTTTCGAGAATGTGGGCCTGGGTCAGTATCGTTAATTGAGAGGGAGAGTAAACAATACGGAGGCATGAGAGAGGGGGAAAGATATATAAGAAGAAGAAGAAGAAGAAGAAGAAGAAGAAGAAGAAGAAGAAGAAGAAGAAGAAGAAGAAGAAGAAGAAGAAG
>JAVCKZ010095451.1:0-11388 GCA_034780755.1 Lepetodrilus elevatus | reverse complement strand
AGTTTTTAGTTATTTTATCGTCCGGTTATCTGAACACATATTATGCTTAATTTGTCTATTTGGTTCCCGGATATGCCTGACCGTAAACGGAAACCGAATTTCCGGTTATCTGAGTCATTTTATATAGGAAAATATTGGTTCCTGGTAAAAACCGTCCGGATTGCAAGGGATCCGGTTATCTGACGTCCGGTTATACGGGGGTCGACTGTAGTGATATTTTATTCACATATTCTTTTTGATAATATTTAAGTTGGTAGAAAAATATTACCAGATTTCTCAAGTGGAGCGTCACTACCAAAATAAAATATCTGCTGGCACGAGTTACTTATTAGCATAAAATTAATACAAACCTTAACAAAATTCTTCCTTATCTCTCCATTCTTAATGAATGCGATGATATCCGACACAATGATATCAAGATCTTGGTCTATGTTGTTGGTCAGCAATATTGGCATGTGTGAGAATGCAGGCTTTATACAGTCAACGTAATCCTCCGCTATTGGTGAGAGGCAAACCTTTTCCTGCAACGAACAATTAGTCAAATTATACAGTTTTTGCAGTACATGTATTATATAATATAAATTGGTGGTATCGAGTTTCAAAGTCTGCAGTTGTAGCAGATTAAGCAAAATGGCCGCCCCCTAATACGAAAAATATTAGCAGGTCTAGCAAAACAAATTAAGGCTACTTCTACAGTCTGTACATTTTAGCTCTCGACCAATCAAATTCCTAGAATTTTATCTCGTTGGTAATAAAAAATGTTGTTAATTTTATCAGGAACTCGGGAGTTTTCCAATTGACTCAATCTATGACCTTTTAATTATTCATATTGACATGGTAAAATGGTATTGAAAGCCATAATAGCAGATATTTATGGTTGTTTTGGACTAGTTCTTATAGTTTGGCATGAAATAAAAAATATTGCACCAGTAATAAAAAATCTGTTTATATAACGATCACCAAATATTTTGACTACCGGTAAGTATTATTTTATGCAGAGGGGCTACATTCGAAAGAAGAAACGGGTAAAAAGGCTCGATTTGCATGTGCTGATTGATGCTCTTCTTCATATACCCGCACGTGCAAATTCAGCCTGTTTGTCTGTTCATTCTTTCGAACGTCGCCCCTCTGCATAAAATAATACTTAGTGAAAATAGTTGGTGATCGTTATATAAACATATTTTTTATTACTGGTGCAATATTTAACAAAAAAAATGTTTGGTTAGGTAGAATGAAATTAGAAAATTATTATTTTTTTTCATTCTATGAAGTATTTACTGAGATAATCTACGAAATAGGGGTGTCAATGCATTTCATGCCATACTATAACAAAAGTGTGCATGAAGTGATGTGAAGGAATGGGCGGAATGCGCAGCAATATTAATTAGAATTTCAATGTTTTTCAGGAGGGCCAGGTACTGGAGTGTTCCCAGGTGAATGACATCCGGCTAGGACTTGCTCCCAAAGTCAACGTGAGTACACTGTACACTGGTCTCTTTAACCTTCTTCCTGCCAAGGGCAACTCAGAATGGCTGACTAGCAACGTTTTTTTTGTAAATCCATGAGATGTTCTCCGAACGTGCAATCCTGCGTCCCATACGCAAAAATTGCAAGATTGGACGCACTTTAGTAATCAAAATTGTTGATAAGTATATCAACATGCGTCACCAGGACTCTCAAAAATTGAAACCTAAGTGGAACCCTGCTCTCTAAGCTGGAGACATGTCTCAAAGGTTAAACACTAAAACATTTATGGTAAATATAGTTGTATACTTAATAGATGCATATGTGTGCACTCAATTCCTTCTCAACTCCTTGGGGAGTATTCAACCCTAGCCGCTATTTAAGATGCTACAATGTTAACATTCACATGTCCATCTCATAGAATAGGAACTAAAACATTTATGGTAAATAGTACTCAAATACAGTTGTATACTCAATGCATCTGACCAATGAACCAGCAAGATGTCTCAAAGATTAGACACTAAAACATTTTATGTTTAATCACATACTCCACACATCTGAGAAATGAAACAGCAGGACTGATGACCTGTCAGATGACATGATGACCTTGTCAGATGACCAGTTGCTGCGTCTGTGCTTGTGTCCACGGACCGGTCATCTGGCCACAGGATGTCCTCAGACAATTGTATCCTGGCATCCCCACCGCCGTGACGCATTGATTTACCCCTGGGGTTGTGTCCAATTAGTCCACTCTCAGATATATAGTCTCACCAGATTTATCTAGCCTACGTACGTCTTCAGCGGTCAATAGATATATATGTGGTCCTCTTCTTCAAATCTGGGGTCAAAGGTCAGACTGCGAGCCTGTAATTTTGAATTTGAAAATAAAATAACAGGAAATCTTAGTAATTTGGGATTTGTAACATTCCTGATGAAGTTACAAACAAATATAATTTTTTTTATAGAAATATTTTCGTTTTTCTTTTCCCCCCTATATTTGTAGACATGATTTTATTGCACATTTAATTAAGTATTTTTTGGGAGGTATATCAGACCAGGTAATGTTAAAAGTAATTATACAATCAATTGCTTTTCTGTTTGGCGTAATGAAAATCCCGAAATATTCAAGTCCATGGAATAGTTTTAAGTTTGTTTAAATAGGAAGCGACAGTTATTCTACGCTTCTAATGGTGTTACACCCCCACATCTCTCATTGCTCAAGATAACAAATGAGACCTTTAATCAGATCGTATTTTCAATTTGTCATTCACCGTTCAAAATTGATTTGAGACCTAATCCGAACTGAAAGGTAAATACGTGTATTCATTTATAAAAAATAACGAAAGAACTAATCCGAACTGAAAACTAAATTATCAATTAAAAAGAATATGGACATGTTTTATTTTTTGTATGGGACACCTTGAGGGCTGGAGTTCTTAGTTTGGCAGTGATTTCACTGCCTACCTCATTTAATTAGTATTCCAGATACAGACTAATTAACCTACGGGTATCACAAATTGTAAGTCTGCCAGGTAGCGATGGTACTCTTTGGCCAATCAGAATACAGGATTACCTAAAGTTGGGAATACTTTGATTAGCCACGTGGTAAATGCCTGACAAACAATACAGGCAGACATAGTGCATGTGACAATACAGATATAGTGCTCCCTTGATATAATGCCTTTGGTGCACTGCGGATTCGGATCTACGCAGGGTCTAACTTGGACCCCATTTAAAAAAGAAAAGAAAAAAAAAATCTTTTTTTTCCCCTCCAATTATATTCGTTGATATAACACGGGTATTATAACGCGGGTGGCATGTCATGGACCCCAACTTCAGTGTTATATTGAGGGAGCACTGTAATAATAATAATAATAATAATAATGTTTTATAGCGGTAAATTTAAGCATGCTCAAAGCACTGTACATGTCAAGAGTTTCGTCTTATTTCAGGGAATGATATTTTTTGCTTTCAAAGAAGTACTTCACTATTTTGTCATTGCTCTTTTTTTTCTTCTCCATCTCTCTCTCAATGTTTTCTCACCATAGGTATCAGTATCGGTATCGGTATCGGTATCATAAAGTATCGGTATTGTTTTTCAAGTATCGGAATTTGTATTGGTATCGTAAAAATCCAATAGGTAAACAGCCCTAGCCACATGGTAAATGTCTGACACACAACACAGGCAGTATTCAGGGTTTAATGATATTGTGATGAGTGTGAGGAAGAAATGCCAATGTTCTGGATCTATGCTGTCATCTGTTTGATATTCTATGTAGCAAAGCTTGTCGTACATTTCTAGGGAGTGTACGACTTTAAGACAGGTCACTTGGTCAATTTTTAATTCATTACTCAGAATCATCATTACTTGGTTATTGATGTGTGAAATTGTGATGATTAACCTTCTCTCTGCTGGGTTAGGCACAGACGCAGCTCTCTAAGGGATATTTGCTTGTCTCCAGCATGGATAACACTTTCCTATGCCATTAACAATATTGATTACACAACATTTTCACTCTTTATTTAGATTTGAAAACAAATCTTTTAAAGGCACATTCTATGTATTCAAGGTTTGTTGAAATATGTACATTTTATTTGTCTACACAATATTTGGCAACAAACAACATTTTCTACTTTTCCACTGGTTTTTAATATTTCTATATTTTTTCATATTTTCGTACTTTTATTGTTATCACAAAATCATAGTGATTTCCATTACATAAATGGATAGCATTTACCATGTCATCAATAATATTGATTCCATCACAGATTAATTCATTTTGATATATATAACTCTAACCTTTTAGTCTTCATTAAAGTTCTAATAAGGACAAATTATGTTCAGTGAACATGATGAATAAGCATTTAATAAGAGCAAAAAGGGTAATTGCATATCAAGGGTAATATAACATTTCTACTAAATATAACCTGATAGATTGATGTTATCATGAATAATTAACATTCTGATACATTTACTGGAATTGATGTGGAAATATAAAACATAAAACTCGATTATGTCTATTATTAGGATCTGCACACATTTATTACATGTTTTTCAGAACGAGTTGTTTTTGAGTTGAACTAAGTATTACTAATTGAAGTATGAATATCGAATACGTATTATGTCAGTACCAGCCGGTGTTCGCAGGTTTACTGCAACATTCAGCGCTACGGATGTTGCGGGTTTCCTCCTGCCCTAAACTGACAAGTCGTGATATTAGTGAAAGATTCTAGAAAGCGACTTTAAATCCCATTACAAAAAAAAAATTAAATTATATTTTCATTTTGGGAGCACTCCATTTTCTTTTTACAAATTCCATTAACTTGTTTTTCTTTCTGTATTTTACCCCCAACTAGACTAACATTTTATCTCCAGCACAATCAACAGTTCAAAACAGTTATGTAATATGAAGAATAATGCACTAAACTTGCATGAACATTATTAATATGTGGGCTTTTTATTTTATAAACAAGGCTTTTAACATTTTGGAAATAACAGGTTGTTTGTCCAAGAGACATTATTTTCCCCAGTTTATGTTAGTTTGTCCTTACAAAATGGAAACACTGTCTATCCTCTATGTTGACTAGTGTCACTCAACTCTAATGCAGACTTGTTCACCGAAGAACAATCATAGAGTTACGAGAGTCGTGGAAGGAGTTACGTCTCTCGTAGCGCTTGAATTGTTCCGTGGCACTCCGGCCTTGGTCCATATTCCTCAGAACGATTGTCATAACTCGGGATACTATCATTTTGTGAAACGAATCCCTGTATAACATGGTATACAGCCTGAACCCAGTTTATCTACTTGCCTGGGCTGCGTTCAGACTGCACTATTTACGGTATCTCTACATTACACTGTACGCTACTTTTCTACAAAGTAGTGACTGCCTGTAGGAATTTAGCAGGAAATCGGTTTGCATATGCATGCAGTCCATTCCCTAGATGCTTCGTGTTTTCCTACGTTTTCCTACGAAACACTACAGGCTCAAATGCTGAAGTATAAAATAGTACTACCACGTGTTGGCTGAATGGCTACCATAGCGATATGTATCACTTTGTAGAGAAATGTATTGTATCCTGAACGCAGCCCTGGAAAGCACCAGTGGTTGGTAATGAGATAAAAGGTTTGATCCATCTTAGATGATGGCGTCCAGCAGAGGTCTGTGTGGCGGCGACCTTCAGGGTCACTTGACGTCAACCAAGATATTAAACTGCATTTTCTCCATAATGCATTCTTCAGAAATATCTTCCCATTCTTATGGATAATGGAACTTTTATATATAATTATCTATCTACAGTGCTATCTATCATGTCTACAGTGTTTATATATGATGTTGTACTTATACCTGTTGCTGCTATTGTGTGTATCTATCATCTATGATCATTATCCATCCATCCATCCATCCATCCAACCGTCCGTCCGTCCGTCCGTCCGTCCGTCCATCCGTCCATCCATTCATCCATTCATCCATCCGTCCGTCCGTCCATCCATCCATCCATCCATCTATCCATTTATCTATCCATCCATCCATCTATCCATTTATCTATCCATCCATCCATCCATCGTATCTGCCATGTGCGTATACGCAACCCCAATTCAAAGAATTGCATATTTAAATAGAGGTTTGATATGCAAGGCATCAATTTAAAACAAATTTTTGGACATTTTAGTTGGGTATTTTACGCAAATACGCAGCTTATCTAGAGCTCTGTCTATCTGTCTGTCTGTCTATCTTTCTATGTTCATTGCAAATGGGCCCATCAATCCATCCATTAATTGATCCAAGTTTCTGCCTGTCAGTCTGTTTGGTTCCGGAACATCTAAATAACTAAATATATCTAAAATATCCAAGTAAATTATAATACATCTTACCGGTAATATCTAAATAAATATCTAAAGATATGTAGATGAAACTAAACCCCTAAATATCTTAATAAATATAGGTAAACAATTTACTAAATCCTTAAATAATCAGTATCTAAATATATATCTAAAATAGCTAAATAATCTAAAGCAGCATAAAAGGAAGTGCACATATTAGTATAATCTGATCATCTGGATAAGCAAATGATGTCGGAGAATTCCTTGTTCTGATGTCTTTCTTTAACGTTATTACTCTGAATCTCTACTCTGTAAATAATCAATCAGCGTTTCCTTATTATGATAGATGGAGAGATTCTGTGTGAGGCCGGAATCCCTGTGCTCCAATCATATCTCTGGAAATGGATTTCCGATACTATTTCACAGATGTCGTCCGAAAATCTCTTTGTTTGTCGCATTCCCTGCAACCCCAGGGAAACCTGGACTTGTTCGGTCAATTAATTAAGTTACATCCCGTACTAGTTGTGTCGCCATTCATATATTTGATTAGGGTAATGTGAGTTTATTAGCTTATTGATAACAAATAGGTTATGCTACTTTAGGAAAATTGGACGGTTTGTCTTTAATAGCTGTGAGTGTGAATCACAAGCGGACGATGGGAATTGATATATTACTCTTCTTTAACAACTACTGTGGAAGTGCATTTGTACATGCATATTATATATTACTCAAATTTGATAGGGATTTTTCTCTCCTTTTTTCTTCCGTCTGCTACTTTAGGAAACTTGGACGGTTTGTCTTTAATAGCTGTGAGTGTGAATCACAAGCGGACGATGGGAATTGATATATCGCTCTTCTTTAACAACTACTGTGGAAGTGCATTTGTACATGCATATTATATATTACTCAAATTTAATAGGGAGTTTTCTCTCCTTTTTTCTTCCGTCTTTCTTTAAAATACTTTTATTAAATATGCCAAGGAGGATAGATTAGTTCTAATGTTGAAGTGCATTGCTGAAAAAGTAAATTTAAATTAATTCATTTTATTTTTTTGAAGAAAGTACAATTTCCCCCCCTGAAAACACAAGCATGGGATCACTGCAATATTACTTTTAATAAAACTCAGATAAGCCAATGCAGAAGTATATTAATTACATTGTTGACATTTTTTTAGTCTTTCCATAAAAATAACAGCTATCACCTCCCTCAATCTGATATTCAAAATTGCATACTGACATTACCTGACTTGTTCAAGGTACACAATCCCTCGTTGATGCTTGAGCCATACATGAACCAAGGGTGATAACTCTACAATATAACCATTATGCATGAAGATATTACACAGCATATGCGACTGTCTGCAAATAACATCTATCCTGTCTGACTTGGTCAAGGTACTTATTCCCTCATTGCCTCACCGTGATATGTTTTGTTTGTTTGTTTTGTTTTAGGATCCGAAGTTGATGAACGAGCTGGATCAGAAGGGATCTGGGAGTCTTGAGTCTCGCACGGTTACAGTTTGCAGCGGCCTTGACCTTGTTAATATCAGCTACACACCTATGATTGCTCAGACCCCTGACATAGCAAACGTACGCAAACTTAGTTAATGTAGACATACTTTTTTTTAAAGGTTTTATATGTCGACATGTATCATATTTCTTCATAAAAAATTTTTCAATCATTTTAACTCGGGCCAAAATTAAAATGTGGTTTGTTTCCCCTTGAAGCGACCGACTGATTAAAAAGACCCTGAGTCTAAATATTTTATCAGGCATGACAAGTTGTAAATTAACATATGATTATTTTCAGGACGTCAGCCTTTATACACTTTCTTCTTGGCAAGAACAATTATTCCTCAACTACCTACCCATCTGTGAAATACATGGTCGTCTGATGGGGAAACAAGCATACCGTATTCGACGTATTAAACACTCAGGGCGTTAAGAACATTTACTTGGTTGGGGCGTTTATTAAAGTATGAAAAAAAAAATGAAAATGAAAATTTAAAAAGAAAAATTATTATTAATATTATTTATTTTTTTAAACAACAATATTTATATCAGAAAAACTTCCTGTATCATAAACAGTAGTCTTTAGAAAGAATGTTGCCAATTTCCAGCATTAAATCCCTTGGAAAATGAATTTGTTTAAATTAAGAAAAATAATTTGAGATTTTATTGTTTATTTATTTATTTTTATTAAAATAGTTAAGGGTGCGTTTATTGGAGCATGGTGTTTAATACGTCGAATACGGTATTATGAATTGTTGCCTTTGTTTTTTTTAGTGGAGTGAAACTATCTACTAACCACTGAGATAGACATTGGTTTTCAATCTAGAACATCAGGAATCATAGGCAAAATTGAAATATGATTTATTGCTGAATATTTACAATATTTCTCAAATTGCATTTTATAATGATGATAATTCATATCAAATGTTTTATCTATTCCAGATATGGTTTGAGGGCCTTAGACAAATTACGCTAAATACCAAAGCCAACAATGTCTGTCCAATGACACAGCTAAAAAAACAGTACGTATTGATAACTAATGTTGGAATTAATTGCTTTGTAATTATTTTATTAATTGTAGAGCGGAGGGGGGGCATTACCAACAGTCTAACAAACTTTTGCTCCAGCAGAAAGAATTTTGCGTATTTTGGCGTAATATTTTACATACATGTTGTGACAATACTCTGTGAGCATAACATATAAGGGAACCTAATGCAAACAGTGGTCATGTTTACATTGATTGCTATGGGGTGAAAATATGTACCCTGGAGCAGACTATGCTTTATTCCGGAAAAGTAAGTAATGTAGCAGGTAACATGTGCTCTCAATCCTTAATAAACACAAGCTGTGACATACAGTAAGACGTAATGATATGTGTTCGGTAAAACCCACTCTGTCGGTAATGCCCCCTCCGCTCTAGCTAATACAAATTCCAGAAGAAAGTACAATTTCTATAACATTTGTATAATACTATAATTATTTGTTTTCATAATGTTTATTAGGTCATTATTACAACAACAATAAAAGTAATATTGAAGATAATATTAATAATGATAATTATAATAATAATAATAATAATGTGTATGATTTTCCCTTTTCAGCTGGATGAAGCTTCGATTTATGGTAAATCCGAGTGGCAACATACCGGTCAGAAGGTTGGTGATTATTTCTTTACTGAACACATGGATTTGTTCACCCGCAATAGATTTATTCTGAATTACAGTGCTCCCTCGATATAACGCCCTTCGATGCACCGCAGATTCGGATACATGTGGACCCCATTTTAAAATAAAATATAATTATTTTTTTTCTTTAATTATATTCGTTGATATAATGCGGGTATTATAACACGGGTGGCATGCCATAGACCCCAACTTCAGCGTTATATCGAGGGAGCACTGTATATTAAAATAAAAGTAAAAGATTAGAGATTATGATTACGGTTGCAACAAGTGTGTAATACTACATCTGATTTCTCGAGAACAAAAATTAATCTTAAATATTGACACAAGGAGGGAAATTAATCATGTTATTTTCTATTTACAGTATAACAAGGACATTTGCTTCAGGCAAAACACAAGAGAAGATGATAATGCAGTGCTTAAAGGAATTGAGCTTGCCCTTCGGCAAGGTAAAATACTTGTTGTTTAAAGGAATTAAGCTTGCCTTGTCGCAAGGTATAATCTCATTTTGAAAAAAATAAATCAATCTGATCTCAATATTAGTTATTGCATTGGTTTGAAACAATGCCAATGTTTAATTCATCATGCCATTTGGTCATGTTTTGTTTTGATATAACGGTTGTATTTTTGCAAAGGTATTTTGATTTATGTCCTGTTTTATTTTCCAGCTTGATGAGATCGACCCGTCAGTATTTACATTCGACAAGTTTTACGAACTTTATCACAAGATCTGCCCAAGGACTGATATAGAAGATTTATTTAGGGAACTGTAAGCATAGAATTATGCATTCTTTATAACACAAAGTTTTAATTAATTAAAACTCTTTACATTATTTGTGAAAAAAACGATAACGATAACATTTTGAATTGAATTTTGTATGTTTGTAATATAGACATTGACACCTTTTAATTTTCGTGGAGATATTATACAAATTTTAAATAAAACCTTTGATATTATTGTTGAATAAAAATTGATGTAATAGTAATTTCTTATTTAAATACAAACTGTTTATTGTTATTATGACACCAAATGTTTAAATATGCTGCATATGTTCTTTCAGATCTCAAAACAAACCTTTTCTTACGGTCCCTCAATTGATAGACTTTTTCAATGAGGTATGTACATTGAAAATCACGGTTTTCTTTAATGTTTTGAATTTTGTCGGCTTGAATTCAACTGAAGCATATGAAGTCAGAATATTCTTAATGTTAATTCTTAATGTTAATGTTAATGTTTATTCCAATACTCAATTTGCACAATTGCCAACTGCAAGAAATAAGCAATCAAAATCAAAATAAATAATGATACTAATATGTGTCAAAAGAAGTATAAGAAAATACAAAAATGTTCAATTAATATTTTTGTATTTAAATTTAAATTTAATATAATTTGTTTGTTCTTATAATTTATATTTTCGTTGGTGGTACTAGAAAATATAGTGAGATGTGTTTATTTATTTTTTCCAGCGCCAACGAGATCCCCGCCTCAATGAAATCCTGTTTCCGTTTTATAACCGCTACCGAGTCACAAACATCATCAAAGCCTACGAACAAAGTGAAGACAATGGAGCCAAAGGTAATATAAGTGCCTTGGACAAAGGCATACGATCATGTTTTTATTTTTGGTTTAATAGGTAGAATGAAATTAGAAAATGGAGTTTTTTTGTTTTTCATTCCAACCTCAGCGTTATTTACCGAGATAATCTACGAAATAGGGGGGTCAATGCATTTCATGCCAAACTATAGTTATCACTATTTTAATTTGTATTACTATTTATTAATTAGCAACGACTCGCTCATAATTCCGCCAGTGTTCACGAAAGATTGCTTGGACTGTGTTAAGTGAGTAGAGTTACCTCCCTTAGTGAGAAAACCAGAAGAAATTTGAGATCGGACGTATTTTACACG
>JAVCKZ010095440.1:0-11391 GCA_034780755.1 Lepetodrilus elevatus | reverse complement strand
AAAAAATTATTTTCGGCAACTAATTTAGGTGTACGAACTATTAGAGCGTACGAATAATTAGAGTAATTACGGTATTGAAATACGACTCAATACATCACAAATATTTATCTTGGACAGAACTTCTCTAACTTGGCCTTGGACGATTCAGATAATTGAATAGGTCAGTGTTGCCAGTTCTTAATGTCATTCGTATTTCTGGAATGCTATAGATATATGTTGTATTATGTATACAACACTACAGAAAACACATATAGAACATACAAATATAAATATAAATATTTGAAGGATAGTAAGAATAGTTATTCTGTGCTGGACTCTTTGCTTTAGGGGATGCTGCGTTGAAATGTGAAGTACGTCATTTGAAATGTTTAATATGGCTTTTGTGACCTTATATAATGGAATCTATTCAAATAGCGTTTTGTTAGGCAAATGCAAACATGACGATTTCTTTTTGAAGGAGTGAACTCAACTATTTTAAATTGGAAATAAATTGTTCTACTGAGGAAAATTAGTTTTTTCTTTATGCATGTTTTGAACATTGTAATATAATAACCAAATGCGTGTTACTATTGTTGTAATTTCTTGAACAATAGCACAGAATACTTGAACCGTTTCCATGTTAAATTTTATCTGAGGTGGCATGGCTGGTTACCTTCGGGTTACTGAAGGTTAAAGGGCGATGTCAAGACTGTGTCAGTGGGATGTGATTGGATCACGTCTCTGTGCAGGATGTGTGGGTGATGATGTGGGTGAGGGTGTGGGTGGCGGGGGAATCTCTCTGAAGGTGGGCGATGGGCAGTGTTTGAAGGAACGGCCAGAGGTGTTGACAGACAGATTTGAGGAGGGGGTGAGACTGAACAGCTAGATATCTAGCTGCTGAAGGGAGAAGCACACACTGAGTTGGGATGCTGTTTTGTTATAACCAGTGCAGTTTAGCAAGAGAGACAGTCTCCAGAGTTAGTTTGGTTTCTCTGAGGGTGAATATACTAAGTTACCGGTGGGATATTAATTTTTTTAAGTCATAAAAAGCTGTATTGGATCAAAGGGTATCAGACGGAGTTGTGTCAAATCAAGCAAAAATGGAACTTCCGAAAACCTGGCTGAATCTCTAGGAGATCTAGATTTCACAGAATTAATATACAAGTTATGTCTGTGGTTATCAGGATATACGGCAACTTGAAGCCTGTAAAATCTACAAAGCAATATATTACCGAAAACTGCTAACAAATCTATGTTAAAGTTGCTGAATTCATATAGGAGAGGATCGCATAAGTAACACGTGATACATCATAATTGTAGCCTCACAGATACATTGGGTGCAAATCATAAACTTAAATTGACAAGAAACGAGCAAAGTTTTAAAGGCTTTTGCGATGAGATAACCGTAGAATCTATTCTGAGTGTAATGATAAAAAGTAAAATTAAACACAGGGATGGAAGCAAATTTTTTAAGGATGCGAACAGGGTATAAAGTTGAAGGTCTGTCAGTGTTATAGCATTAAAAAAGACCAGATGCTGTACATGAAGAGAATTTTAAATAAGACTGACACAACTGGGACATACACTGGCAGGGAATCTCAGCAGCAGTAACAGCAGCAGCATCTATCAGCAGCAGCAGCATCACTAGCAGCATCTAGCAGCAGCATCCCTAGCAGCATCACTAGCCTGTTGTCAGCTGAGTGAGAGAACAGAGACTGTCGGGGACGTAACAACCACTGTTTTCTCTGTCCAAGGACCTCTGTCCGTTCACCCAGATGAACTGTCTGTAGGGGCCCAGGTGTGTTGTTTTTTTACCTCAGTCAGGAGGAGGAGGTTTGTACTTGTGTCGCAATGGGATGTGTGAACAGTCTGCAGAGAAAGCCCGAGGTTGTTGCACCTCGTGTGCGGATTGGGAGGAGAATTAACCGGACTACGTACGCAAATAGCCATGTAGGGCTCCGCCCAGTTGCACCCGTGGGTAGAGACTACGCTCGACTGTCACTGGAGAGCAGGGATGTGAGAGGTGGGTTGGAAAGTGAAAACAATTTTATAAAATATTTTATTGTGGTGAATACAATTTTTGGTTTATGGAAGGTACACTTATAGCATGTTTATATGAATTATACCAAATACTTCAAAGTATTATATTGCAGCTCATTATGAATGTTAGTTTACTTTACTATGCTTTACTATAATTGGAGAACAGGAATGTGACAGATGGATGGGCTGAAAATGAAAAAGATGTATTTTATAATATTTTCTAATGTTGTCAACATGTTTAACCTTTAACCGTAAATCTATGAAGGTACACTTGTTTTTTATCTTAATTATATCACACACTTCAATGATGTTGTGAAGACAAATAATTACTTTTAACTTGAATTGGAGAGAACATGCACATTACTATCATTTCACAGCAAGAATTTGAGAGGTGGGCTGTAAAATAGAAACAGTCCATGGGACATTCTAATGCGGAAACAACACATCTGACCTTTACCTTATCTACACAAGGGTACAATTATCCTATAGGAATTATTATACCTAATACGTATAGAAATGTGATGGCAACTCATATAACTTTAGCTAAAATCTCAAACATCTATCCCAGTCACACACACACATGTATAGCTTCTAGCTTAACCCTCACCATGCTGGAGGCAACTGGAGATGCCCTAAAGAGCAGGTGCATGTGCCTAGTCCAGTAGGGAGAGGATTAAATCTGTGAGGGTATATTTTTGCAATGAATTATATCAAATATTTCAATATAATACTAAACTGGTATTTACTGGGCATTCTGAACAATTTGATTTTTATCTGGTTTCAGTATGGTATGTCAATTATTTGACCTAGCTATTGGCCTGAATAGAAAAAAAAGCAGTCCAAGCTTATTTTTCTGAAAGGGATGGTTTCACGCTGAATTTAACCCTCGCCATGCTGTATACATTATGACAGGCTATTTTCTGGTCTACAGCAGGAGATTTAGCAGGACAGTCCTGTAGTGTCCTGTAGTGTTATTAGTTGACACAGCAGGACAGGGAGATATCAGACTACAATTACCATTACACAAGGGCTTTAGGCCGTAGATATTTGATTCCCTGGTTTACGGATATTCGATTTCCTCGTTTACGGATCTTCCGATCCGATGTTTTCCACTTCAGAAAATAAAAATAATTATTTGAATTATATTTCGCTGACAGTGTTCTTTAGAAACTTATAATAATAAATAGTGAACGAGCAAGTAGTATCTATATATAAACCATAATTGGACACGAACAAATACTGGAACGCAGTGATTCAGTACTTGTATAAATATGTAGGGTTAACAAAAGTTGTATTTATAACAATTGCTGCTTTTGACATGGGGTACTTTGTATGTTTATGTCCTGTGAAGTGTCTTATTTGTAATGTTGTATAATCATGAGAATAAATATTGTTTAAATCAAAATTGATTGATTGAATTAAGGTTTAATGTCGCGGCGGGAATATCTCACCCATAGGCGACGATTAAATCAAAATAATTATACATGTAAATCTTTACAATGTATCGTCGCAAATGGGCGAAAGATTCCCGCAGAGACGTTAAATTCCATGTTCATTCACTCACTTTACAATGTATACAAAGGTTATTAGTGTATTTAACACTTACCCATTGACAATATATATTGATCTTTAATATTTATTTTTCTGCCAACCGACCATTCATAATTAAAAAATATCATTATTTTTATATTGGATCTGACCGACTGGACAAAATATCAAATTATATTTTTTTTTATATTTTCGACCGCCTGAGCCAACATTATTACAGAAAAATCTGTAAACCAGGGAATCAAATAACTATGGCTTTAGTATATTTATACTGGGTCCTCTTCAACTGTTTAACAAGTGTGACTGGCACTGGTGTGGGCCACGTTCTTCTGTTGATCAAGTGGGTGTTTAAACACTTTCATATGTAGTTATGGTTGGGTTTTTTCTAAAAGGAATTTGATTTTTCTAAAATATTTTATGAATTGGGTGATGTGTATTATTCATCATGCCCCAGTTGTTCAAATACTTGTGGTGTTATGCTAGTTGTAGAGTCATAATAGGTACAAGGGTAATTGGGCAAAGGTGGAGATCAAGGCCCCTGTCACTTGTATTACTAAATTTGACCAAATCTCTAGGCTTAAAGTTTGCAACGAAATAAATAAATTTTGATGACTACTAGATTGGTGTATGTGCACTAAGGTAGAAGGGAGAGACAGTAAATAGTGTAGGCAGATTTCTCATTTAAATTAGTTACCTAGTAGGCAACTTTCCATGTTTACAAGCACAATTTTTCTGGTGGTGAATAATAACTAAATTAGGTGCCAATTGAACAAATTCAGTGAACCTACAAATTGAAAGCAAAAGAATAAGTTGTTTTTGAATCATCACCAGGGCCCCTATTCTTGAAACTTCTTAAGATCTTCTTAGCTTAAGAATGTCAATAGCCCATGCTATAGGTATCCTTAAGATGCAGTTAAAAACGTTCTTAGGCTAAGAAGATAGTAAGAATGTTTCGAGAATAGGGCCCCTAGTTTCTAAATAATGCAGTTATCATCCTTGGTCTGACAGTCACAGGTTTACTGCACCATTCAGCAATACAGATGTTGCCGGCTTCATCTTGTCCTAAACTGACAAGCTGTGATATATGTGAAAGAATCTTGAAAGTGGCTATAAACCCCACTAAAAAAAATACATGATACAGTACTAGTGCCCGGAATACAGAGAAGTGCAAATATGTGAACTTTGACACACTGTCGCTGAGGATCAGAGATTGAGATTTAGATAGTTACAGCAGAGGTATCACACTGAGGTATTTATCAACAGGAAACTGTATATCATTGGAGCTGTTATAATCTATTGATTTATTGATTTACTTTTCTTCTTTATTATTTAATTTGTATTGCAAAAACATAATTAAGGATTGACTGGAATATTTTTTGAGTTCATCGAGGTATGAACGTAAAAACCGATGTGCAAACTGTATGAATCCGCGAAGCGGTTCATACAAAAGTATCGTCTTGTATACATCTTTGCAATGTGTTTCACAGTAACTGTTGTGATATGCAAAGTAGTATTTTATGGACAAAACGAAAGTTAAATAAAGTTATCACACATGGAATTTGGTCTTGGACACGCACACAGACGCACACACACACACACGCACGCACGCACACGCACACACTCACGCACGCACACGCGCACACGCACACGCACACACAAACACAAACACGTGCACGCGCACACGCACGCACGAGCACGAGCACGCACACACAAGCACACACGCGCACACGCACACACGCACACACACACACACAGACACACACTGCCAGCTTCCACTCTGGATTTTCATTTCCATCAGCAGGAAAAGAAATATTTAAATGCTTGTCATTAGGACACGGAAGATTACCAAAGCTTCTCGGGTGAATTTTATGTGCCGGTGATAAACCCATGGGCAAATATTGATACAATTATGTTATTGAGATTCGGTTTCAATTCCGCCATATTTTCCCTCTCGTTCGCCTCAATGTTTCATTTTCTAAGCTGTGTTCCACCTAGATCCAATATCCCAACAAAATGTGGGCTCTTTTGAACATGCTGTCAGAATCAATAGGGATTTTCTTCCAAGCAGGGAATCTGCTAATTTGGTGTAGTTTGAAATATTGGCCTGATTCGACGTCCAAAGGAGCACCCAGTTTGTCGTACGCTTCCAGAGAAAGAGAGCGAGAGAACGCGAGCGAGAGATACTGGTCATGTTCAATCCAAATATTTTCGATTACTTTCGCGGCGAAAATTGAAATCTATATTAGAAGCACTTGATTAGGGATGTTTCTATACTTTGTGTAACAAATAGCCCTCAATGTTTGATTGTGATTAAGGAGTATAATTCATTTCCTACACTTCCTTGGACTGTTAGCCCTAGGCAGTGTTGACCCATACCCCAGTCTTTGTCAGACAATGATGGGAACTGGGTGAGAGAGGGAGGGAGGAAAAAGAAATGGGAGATTTTCCAACATAGTGATGATGAGCCAGCCATCAGTACTAATCTGGTGTGTTCCCTTCCATGTCTTCAGGGAGATTTGTTTCCAAACTTGTACTTTTTCCCATGCAAGGAAATAATCTGTCGCATGATAAAAGTTCTTAATTGAAAATGCTTCTCGTTTTCTTTTCAATTTTATCCTTGGAAATAATTTCGGCAGTACTCGTCCTCATTACAATAACGATTTACTACAGTCCATGTATTTTCAATTTATTGTTTGTACTTTTTCTTATTTCTTTTTCGCAAATGGGTGAAAGATTTCCACTGACTTATTTCTTTTTAGCTGCCTTTATGGAAGTAAATATTAGAGTTTCAACAATTCACTTATCTTTTCTACAAGTTAATGTAGAGAATACTAAATGAGCTTCCTTGTGATATAATTTTTTATTAAACAAGTTAATGGTTTTGGTATCTGATGAATGAAAGTGAGTCAGATACCAAAATTATTCATGTTTCATAAACATCATATTGCATGGAAGAAAGTTCAGGGTTGTATTTTTATAGGATACTAACCGAGCTTCCATTTCGTATCAGATGTATGCCCGAGTGACATCATTTTGGTTTTGATCCATTAAGGCAAATTTAATGTATGTCTATGTCCGAGTTACAAATTCTTTCATTTTGAGTCTTTGACTAGCCTTAAGTTTAGTTCTCTCTTGTGGTATTTGGTTTTTGTAAATGACATATTGTTATTAATCAGGTTATTACAGTCGAGGTTCGAATTTAACAGACGTTAAGATGAAAAATGCATGTTATAATTGCATTTTGCATCCAGGTATTGCATCAAAGATGAAAATCTTTGCGTCTACCATTGTGTGGCATTTATTTTTGTTATATCGGAACTCTTTACGATGACATCCATCATCAGCTGGTCAACAATGTTGTAGAAATATCTTTAGAATGTCTCATCCGATGTCCATTCAATGACCATGTGACCTACTGACATATGACTTTAATGCCATTTTAATTTAAAGATTTTAACCCTATTCATACTGGAGGCAGTCGGAGATGCCCTAAAGAGCAGTGCTTGTGCCTAATCCACCAGGGAGAGGGTTAAACACGTTCTTGCACATGTTTAGGGTTAAACACGTTAGATTTGTTTAGATACATGTATACATTCAAGGCGTGGTGTGACTGTTCATCTGCCAAGTTATCCGTTTAGAAGATGATGAATGGATACTGATGTCCCCAAAGCATGGGCATGCATGTAATACTAATATACGGTACTGATGAATTATTTCTTTCTGCTCATCATATCATTCAGATTTGTGTAAATACTGGTACTTGTGTGTTATGGAAATTATGAATTAATTATAAGTGATATGAATTGTCATCGCATCCACATATCATATGAGCTGTCAATAACCAGCAAAAAGGTCGCAGTAAAATAACTTTCACCCAAACAAATGGATTTCTATGAATATGGAAAGATAAAAGAACTACTGTATCATTTTCAGCAGAAAACATAACTGTTCTCTCTCTATATATATATCTATTTATCTGCATAGAAAATCCATATATAAATTAATTTCCAGTACACGTATTTGTGTCAAAATTATGAATACAGTGGGATCTGAAGATGGGCAGACACCCTGGCTGTATTGTCTTACCCCAGTGTAAACATGCACTTGAAAAGAGGAACTGTTTCGCTAATAATGAGCAATCACATTGCCACTTTTCCCACCAATACCATTGTTCAGTGTGTTGACACGCTACTTGATGTGTCAGTAGTAGAAATGTGATCACACGACTATGTCATTAGCGGAGGCCGGGTAATTACTTAAGCCATCCTGCTGGCAATTTGTGGGGTTCCACGGGCCCCGATAAGCCGGCTCCTACCCCTCACAACAGACAGTCACTACGGTTTGTCATACAAGCCAAGTTACAAATGAATTTTTCCGTATTCAAACCCTGGCCGAAATGTCGATTCGGTGGCTTCCCTCACACCGTGTTTGTTGGTAGACATTGATTGTATTGACGAGGGCCAGCTCATGACAATTGATAGCGGCAAACATATGCATAACGCATTGCGGTGGACGCTCGCCAATAATGCCCCCACCAAACCTCATCACAAATTGAGTTAGGGCCACACACTGCTAGTTCCCACACCTTGGAAACAACATTCGTCGGGCAATTATTTTTTTCCACGACCGCACTAACATTGGGTATAATGTCCAGATAATTAAAAATACAGATTCATTACAATGTGGTTAATTAAAATATGGTTTCTTTATCTGGCAATTATTGCAGTGCCGTATCTCTGAGAATCTCCCACGTTCTCAGAGTTTCTTTTGTTAACGGAGCAACCGGAAAAAAAAAAAATTAAAAATTCTAGGAGTAATATTTATTTGCTTATTTGAAAATATAGTTCATAAGTACTAGTCACATGGAACAATGATATACAGTATCGTGTGAATCACTTTTAATTACATGCAGAATACACAATTTTCAAGATGGTTCGTTATGGTATTCCTGTAATCCAAATAATAGGACGTGTCAGTGGTGGGGGCAGCACGTAAACTAGTGCAAATGTATTGCTCTGCGCTTCGCACATACACCACTACACCTGCAGTAGACTGTAGGAACAGTACTCATGACGTAACACTGGGAACAATGGTTTTTCTAAACTGGTTCTTAATGAATGCGCAGTTATATGAGCTTGCCGCTTATTCTAATAGTAGTCATTATTAGGAACCTCCTGCCCCCGGAAGTCAGTTTCACAATAAGGCTCCCACCATTATACTTTCACGCCCTATAGGATTTGATCATGAGCTCTCACCACAATCTGCCATGATGTCATATCCTGTGAAGGTAAAGTCTCGTTCGAGAACGTTCTGCTTCATCATTTCCACAAGGTCGTCTTCCGGGAAGAAAAATGTCGTCTGCTTGGATCTCATGGCTGTCGTCTGCCTGGAATAGTTGTATGACGACTGCCGACTGATGAAGCTGGAGCTTGGCGAACTCGGCTGTTTTGTCTTGGAATGACTTCTGGTCAAGTACAGAGTTGTCGACCTTCTCCCTCCACCGTCGGCCTTGACCGTTGTCTCGGTTCTCGTGGTTTCTCTCACATATTTCTCTTTTGGCGTGTTGGTTCGTCCATTCATACTGTCTTTGTTTGACAAGCAGGAATTTCTCCGAGAAAGGGAATTGATTTCTTTCGTTGACATTTCGTAAATTTTGGTTACGACGTCAACCAAATGCAGTTTAGGAAGGTTTCGGACTATACTATTGATGACTTATCCAGGTTCTAAAGTCTGTATCAATTAACAAATGCACAATAATACATATTTTACTCGTTCGTTGATTTCAGTGAAAAACCATATGCAAAACGAAACGTTTTTGGTTTAGACATTACTATGCTTTACATAGTTTTAAATGTAGGCTAAGCCATGAAAAACAAGTGTCTATGGGTGAAAACATGATTGCATTACGCATCCTGATTAGATTTCTCAAACCAAATGTTCATGCTTGATACCTGTACAGCCGTAGATAATTAGTATCAATTGAGGAAACTATATATCGACAATTCAAATATAAAATGCTAACTGCATATACTTTAGCAATTAATTGTGTGCTATAATCAACGACATTCAACAGTCACTTCAAAATTAGTAATTGTGGAAAGAAGACAAAAACAACATTGGTTGAACATATCAAAGTTGCTTACCGGATGCAAAGTAAGCTCCGAGTCAGTTCAAGATATCAACGTGTATCAACCGTGAATGATCGCGCATACCTGTGGATAAACTAGTCCATAAAAGTCCTTACACCCTAATGTACATGACTCCAAATAGTGAAACAATTTGTCACCAGAACGGACACAGTTCTTGACAATCTTATCATCAGCGTCACAAAGGCTTCATTCTCTTCTATCGACTTTAACAGCCATCGTAATTGTTTATATTGATAAATTGATGAATACCGTCGTACGCTTGATGGTGATAAGACCAGTAAAACGTGCATAAGCGATCAATTTAACGTTGAGAACTATCGGCGTATTCCAATGTGATATCGATATAAGACCAGCTTAGATATAACTGTGGACTGGATTGTGTTTTAGTAATCTACGATGTTCATTTGGGTGATTTGACCCAGAACACATTCACTCCCAATCGGCAGATTTAATGACCCATTACTATATTAACCACTCATTTTTATTAGCAACACGTTGTATGGCTCTATTAAGAACATTGGATACGTATTGGGTTAATTTAACTGTATCCAGAGTTACCGTAACATCAACAAATAAAAACAGCTGGTTGATTGATTTCTATATTTATTAACCACTCATTTTTATAATCAACAAGTTGAATGACTTTATAAACCAAATGTATGCGTATACATGGGTTAATTTAACTCTAAACAGAGTAACAGTAACGTCAACAAATAAACATAAATGGTTGATTGATTTCAACCTATTTTAATAACATATACATGAATAACGAATAGGATGATATAAAAATGAAACACTTTTTTAACTTACAATTGTCTTGTCCGTAGTTACAATTTACATAACATTGCTTTTCATACATAATAAAATAATATATCGATTTTACAAACAGTAGAAAAATAGCATACATACTTGATGCAAATTGACTACTGTAAATTGCATTTATAATTTTTATTTTTATTTGTATGAACTTTTTCTGTTACAATCGAGTATAAAATTGTCATTATTGTATATTACATCAACTTCTTTTTCAATTAAGTTTTAATTAAAAGTCAAAGAAAAACTAGAATGATTTACAAATTGTAGACAGTATGGGTTAATTTAACGGCATCCAGAATAACGCGCATGTCAACAAATACATATTTAGGGTGTAAAATATACCCGGACCTACCCATTGTTATGCGAGACACTGGAGTATATCCCCTGTCGTCGTGCTATTACGAAGTATTGAAGCATAGAATATTGATCTCACTGGGAGATAGTGGATTCCGACACTCAAGGGCACCGACTATTATTATGTGTGTTAAACTATACGTTGGACGACGTGTTGTACTATGTGTTAGACATAGACACCCAGGATTAATCGTAAATGATAGATGTTAAAGGAATCTTTGTTTGTTGAGCACTGCTTCAAATATGATATGACGTGAGAGGTACATATACATTTACTCTTGACAAGTTAATCTATTTAAATTACCCAAAAAATATGTTAATGTGTTTATATTACAAGCAAATTCAATTAGCTGAACAGTCGTGATTTTTTTAGCACGTCTATGCTTACCTTTGGAGTGCAATGTGGCGCTTAGAGCATGCCTTAGGGGTAGTCTATGAGCCGAGGCCCTGATTTTGAGATATCGGTACCAAACTTGGGGCAAATGCTATCAATGTTTTTTGGGAA
>JAVCKZ010095429.1:0-11391 GCA_034780755.1 Lepetodrilus elevatus | reverse complement strand
TAATGCACTTTGGCAAAGACCGATTGTCTAAGTAAAAATAATAATTCTATATCTAAATGTGCACCTACTTTCCGCGAATGCATGGTCCGGGCTTTGCTAAGTCATTTTTAAAATGCCCTGATGTCTTTGATACCTCTCTTGTTAATGTCTCACACTGCATTGATAACAACCGGGTCCGTCATTGTCGTGTAGTTGTCCACGGAGTGGTAGCACCCGGTCATGGAGAAAACGATAGTTAAATTTATTTAAACACTCAATAATCAACTATGAATGTTTCAGTTCGAATCCAGTCCTGAAAAATGGAAATACTGTTGGGGAAAACTTTAGCTTCATTATCCCATATCCAGAATATCTCTGGCGCCCAACGTGAGTGAGTGAATATGGAGTTTAACGTCGCTGCGGGAATCTTTCACCCATTTGCGACGATGGCGCCCAACGTAGGCTAGGTTGTGTCTAGGCTTGAAGGAGTTCCTCCCCTTGAATTGGACAATATAAATAAATGGTGAAGTTTATACTTGTTACACATGGGGATATTACACTATCCAGCCCCAATACTGTATACTGCTAGACTACGGTTGGGAATCTTTAATAACATATAATAATAGTACAGTAGACCTCGCACATAACAGACTCATTGGGACCGGCTACTTCTGTCCGTTATACGCATATGCCGCAATGAGCGTTAAGACGGTACCTGGGACTTCAGATTCAGTCTGTTATATGCGAGGTCCGGTTTATCCGGTTGCTTGTATCGTCTGTATGTTATTTACACTATCATCATAAATACTCTTTCTACGATGTATATCCGATGTCTACTGTATACGGTATGTGTGCTGGCCCGTATACAGTTCAAGATGTTATTTGTGATTTCTGAAATGACGGAGTAAGACAACAATAAGAATGTGTCCATTTATATAGCGCCAAACTCCGTGCTAAGTATGCTCATAGCGCTCACATTATTACCTCGGTCAATGGATCTGTGTGCACTCAATTCCTTCTCAATTCCCCGGGCATCATACAGCCCAAGCTGCCGTTGAAGGCACTACAAGGTTATCATTCACATGTCCATCTCACCCTTCCGGGTACCCATTCTCTGCTGGGTGAACAGAGGCAAATTCGAACTATTTCTACATGAAACTAACGTAAACTTGGATTGAGGAGTCGTTTGGCTCTATATGTGGCAATACTACATTCCATGAAGTATTAACCGAGATAATCCACAAAATAGGGGTGTCAATGCATTTCATGCAAAACTATAGTACTTGCTCCAATGGTCTGCACAGTGCTTTGTTCGTGTCCCACCACATTAGGGATCTGGCTTGTTGTAGGTCAAACTGAAGGTAATCTCATAACATACAAAACTAAACAAATATGTTGTATGTTTACTCATCATATAAAAACAACTCCAATACAGCATCATTACACAATTCCAATCAAACAGATGGAAATATTCAACTAATCAATCTAACATTTTGTTACTAATCTAAAAATAGAAAGACAGCTCCATAATAAAGACTTCTATAAAGAAATAATAATAATAATAATAATAATAAGATAAATAAAGTGCAATTCAGATTTGACACTAGGAAACTAAATTCTCAAGTATTTGAAAGGAATCATGCACAGTGGACTATAAAATGCACATATATTTGAGCAAACAATAGCAAAACAGGTAACTTGGAAGTTGCATACCAGTAATTTTCCAGCCATCATCATTCGAATGTTCAATTCTAAATGCTTTCCTTATTAACAGTTTAATCTTGCAGACAGAAAATGCCATGTGGTATAGTCCAAAAGTTTCTTCAAAGAAAAACATCTTCATAATTTACAATTTCATGTAAATAACAACAAAACTAATTTAAGGCAAACAAATCCAAGATTCAAATAAATGGTGCAACAGTATCAAGAATATAATAAAATGTAACAAATATTTGTAACAAAACAAAATAGGAATTGTACAATGGAATATAGAACAGAATTTGTTAATATACTCTGGGGGATTGCCATCTAACTCTCATAACCATGCAGTGTCTGCGAGTACTGTCTGTCGACCTGTGAGTACTGTCTGTCGACCTGTGTGTACTGTCTGTTGACCTGACTGTACTTCTGTCGACCTGTGAGTACTGTCTGTTGACCTGTAAGTACTGTCGGTCGACCTGTAAGTACTGTCTGTCGACCTGTGAGTACTGTCTGTTGACCTGTGAGTACTGTCTGTTGACCTGCGAGTACTGTCTGTCGACCTGTGTGTACTGTCAGTCGACCTGCAAATACTGTCTGTCGACCTGTGAGTACTGTCTGTTGACCTGACTGTACTTCTGTCGACCTGCGAGTAATGTATGTCAACCTGACTGTACTGTCTGCAAACCTGAGTGTACCGTCTGTCGACCTGTGCGTACTGTCTGGGGCAGCATCCTCTGTAATGCATGCCCTCTTCCTCCTTACAGAGGCTGGCCATAGCATGATGACAGACTTACAGAAATCCCAGTTCACCATGTTAACAGGCACCATTCAAAGACCTGGTTTTTTAACTCTCTCCATGCTGAAGGCAGTAACTGTGCCTAATCCAGCAGGGAGAGGGTTAAAAATAAATGCTAGTTTTCTGATTGTCGGTGGATTCTATATACATACAGCAACTTCTAAGGAGTGACATATTGGACCCATAACCTGCAGGGCTTCAACGTACAAGAGTTGTGCACACGGCGGGAATCGTTCAGCCAGGTATGACCATCAAGACACTGCAGAGTTATGAAAGCTTCGTAGGCCGTCCCCTGGTCCGTAACACAGAATGGCACATGACTTCGTGAATATGACATGACATGCAAAAATGAGGGAGAGGGGGAAATATCCCTATTATCCTTTTTTTTCATGAACTGAATATATAATACATATGTTCAACAAAGTACATGTATTATCATAGTTGACATATAAACTGTTTTGTCTGACAACAAACCAATAAGTAGACAGCACAGCACAGAGAACAAAAACAAACAGCTTACAAACTTACGCCAGTTTTGCATTGGTTATTGAACATATTTAGGCCACTAATGTAGCTAGGTTATCTGTTAGGATGGCTACATTCTCCTGTTATTTGTATACATAGCCTGACGTCAGCGATCTGACTGAAACCCATAGAAGCACTGTCCTTCCCTCCAAGTGTCCTCTTGTCTTCACTTTTGGCAATGTCAGATGTGACTGGGATGTCAGATTCTGACTTCCACATATGTCCTCACAGATACCTTCATTGCGCTGACATTGACTTGCACTTTATATCTGTTCTGACCGTGAACATTAGTGAAAGGTCTCTCCAAGTAAATCAACCTATTGGATTGTTCCAAGGTACCTACTTAAACTGTTTTCCGTATTGGATTTATTTAAATTAATGCCGGTTCTTCTGTAGTTGACAGCCCAGCAGAGGATGTCCAAGGATGTCCGAGGATGTCCGAGGATGTCGGATCCCGCACACAGTACTTGTAGAGATGCTTCTGACTGTCCCAGACACAGAGCGGGGTCGGACCGACATAAACAACACACCTGTTCCTCCGTGCCCACTGCCCAGTGACATCAGAAAACAGTACATAATATAAGTATGTGGAGTTAGCATCAGAAAACAATCTTCAAATCTAGACATACTGTGGTACTCTCGCCATGGATACACTACTGCGGGTCAGCGTTTAGAAATAGTTCTTTCTTTCCTTAACCAAAACATTAACAGTACTATAGTACTTCAAAGTACATCTCAACATCATATAATTCAAACACATGTTCACATAAATCACAAACTTCAAGAACGTTAAATCATTTCCTCTTAGTATATCATGATTATGCCATAATTGTATCGCCATTGAATACATTCATAAAAGTTTACACAGTGTATTTCATGAAATGAGGTATATTACATACTTGCTACAAAAATGATATGAACATTTATGAGACAGACACTATGTTACAGCATTGTGCACATACACAGGTATATCTTCCAGTTTGTTCAAGGCAAAAACTTCTTCCTTTGGACCAGCCAAGAGAAGTGAAGAGGAGGAATACACCCAACATGAAATGTACAACATATTGACACAATGGTATACGACACGTCATAGAAGGGCGTTACATGAGTCTTGGTCCAGCACTGTTCTGTATACGGTCTACAAAGTAGCACAAAGCATATAGCAATTGTCTCCAACAGATAGCTTATCATACTGCCTCCAACACAAGTCTAGTATTGTCTACAGGAGGCTTGTACAACATGACAAGCCTAGTATTGTCCAAGATAGTTTTACAGCATGAAGCAAGAGTGTCCACAACAAACTAGTATTTTTCAATAATAAAAAAAAACATTTCTTTTCCTTTAACCTTCTCCCTGCTGAATAAAATCAAAGTGTTCTATTTCTGCATGTGATCGGGCAACAAGTTAACTCGCCTTCAGCAGGGAGAGGGTTAAACATCTCCCTTGTTAAGAGTCCTCATTACTGCTCATAGGGAATCTCCAATGTATGTATGTGTAGATTTGATAATTATATCTAGTTATGGTAGAAAGCTGGACAGAAAGAGATTATTGTGTGCATACAAGACTGTCAAACATGTCACCACAAACAACAGATGCTATAAACAACAGATGCACCTAGAGTAGACATACAACTAGAGTAGAGCTACAAACAGATGCACTTAGAGTAGACATAGAGCTACAAACAGATGCACCTAGAGTTGACATAGAGCTACAAACAGATGCACCTAGAGTTGACATAGAGCTACAAACAGATGCACCTAGAGTCGACATAGAGCTACAAGATGCTGTCCTTCAAGAACACAGTGGTTTAATGCAGAGTATGTAGATATATATATATATACCGGTATGTACAAGAGATTATGGCATCTCTTAACCCTCTCTCTGCTAGATGGAAGCAAACATGCTTTATAGGATTATGATCCAGCTGGGAGAAGGTTAAAATGAAACTTCTAATAATTCACTGGATAATATTGTAATGTTACATGTATACTAAATGTAAATACACGTGACTCATGTGTTAGAAAGGGTTAATATTCTTGGATGTCCAAGTGCTTCATCCATGTCAATAGTATATAAATTATTATGAATTAACGACCTCTTTATATGTTGGCAATCGCTGATTAAATATCTTATAACAGATTATTGTATCTACTACATAGTATAAAATGAGTTACAATTATTTTGTTGTAATCATCCCAACCACAACAATATTTGGATAAAGTAGGAAAAGTGTCTGAAAACCATTATGAAGTAAATCATCACATGTCAGATAAGATATGATGAACTTGAACTTTCACCTTGCTGAACCTGCTGATACACAATAGATTACTTAACATGATCACTGTGATCTATAAGGGTACCTATAAACCAGATGCTAATCTGCAGCACATACAAGTGGACACAATCAGGATTCAAACCAAGAATGTACCAATATTTGTCACTTGAATGGTAAAAGATGAACATTAGCAAACAGAGAGGCAGCATGATTGATGTCAAATAATTCAAATAACCTTAAATTTAATCAAATTATTGTTTAAAAAATAAAAATATCAGATTAAAAATCTAAAGGAAGAAGAGTAATCCGAAACCAGAGAATTTCTAGAAGACACAATTTATAACAGCGTGACAGAATGACGATCTAACCTGATGAAATACGATTAATGTCTGTATGACCTCCCAACAGCGATCACCTGCACAGAATGACCAAATATTCTGCCTCTAGAAAGGACATACACAAAATGTATGAAAACAACACTTTTGGGGAGAAAAGATTTTGAACAGATATTGAAGAAAGAGCACTACAACACAAAACTAGAACATTGATGAAATAACAGCAGCCTAAGGCAACATGGTATGAGAAACACAGCGACTGAACAGCAACATGGTATGAGAAACAGAGCGACTGAACAGCAACATGGTATGAGAAACACAGCGACTGAACAGCAACATGGTATGAGAAACACAGCGACTGAACAGCAACATGGTATGAGAAACACTGCGACTGAACAGCAACATGGTATGAGAAACCCCGCGACTGAACAGCAACAGGTAGATGTACACAATAGAAGTATTAGCTGGAACACTGCTGGCTTCAGATTGAGATGACAACCTATTGTCCGTTTCCTATTGTCCGTTCCCCAATACACATACACATAACCAGGGAAACAAACGGTCAGCATTATACATTCATCTAATCTGAAAAAGCGATATGGATAAACTGATGAATGTAGCATAGTTTCTCTAACAATACATACTTGTAAAAAGCTAAATGGATATCAAATACAGAAGTCTTATGAGAGTGTGTATATATAACAAGCTTATGAACATTTGAAAAAATAAATAGATCCGAACTTCAGTGAGATTTTACGATGCTTCTTTCAATGTCAGCGTAGTCAGATGTTGTCCTTGCAGTCTAAATGACAAATTTCAAGAGCCTATAAAGGTACAATAATAGTACAACAATTGCAAACGGCTAAATTTTCCATACAACCATAGTGACATTCCACTTATACAATTTATTTTTATGAAATAGTTCATGTCGATAAATCAACAATCTTTTTCATAAAATACAAACTAAGACTACAGATGCTGGGGAAATAACAATCAGATCAATGAATAGTAGTATATCCCCTAAACAAATTACTTTTTAAAGCAGTCATTTTCAAGTTGTTTTCTAGAAAATAGAAGTAACTCATATGCAAGTCGTTTTCTGAATGACACAATTAGGGATGCAACGATTCACTGGTTCACCACGATACAAAGTTCACCATGATACAAAGTTTTACGATTCCCGGATCGTACCGCAAGGTTACGTATCGACTATATATATCTGTCTGATGAAATAATATCAACTGACCATTACTTAAATTAATAAAACTAAATTGTTTTAAGTTGTCAATTCGTCATAAATACAGAGCCAATCAAAACAGCACATCACTGAATAATGTAATAAAGAGTAGCTATCTATCTGCCACCTTTGGCTTTACTTTGCCAAATGGCAAATCATCGGTGTGGCAATAATTAGTGTTCGGAGTATCAATTTGTTTTTGTGATCAACACAAGATTGGGGTATCATATCACATATCGTAACCTGTGAATTGTGGTACAGTATCATATCGCGAGAAAGTGTATCGTTGCAGGCCTAATCAGAATGACACAAGTTATTCAATCAGATTGTCAGAAATGTTATCCAATCAGAGTGACACAAAAGTTATCCAATCAGATTGACACAAAAGTTATCCAATGGGAGTGACACAAAGCTATGAGAGTGAAGGATGACCAGCATTCCTCTGTAAGCAACCAATCACAAGACAGATAAGAAGAGAAGACTACACGGAGATCAGAGAATGGCACATTTCTTGGGTTTGGCTCGTCTTCGGTTACGTTGGTTCTTCAAGTCCACAGGTTGCGATCTGCAAATAAATAATTCAATCATTATTTTCATTTTATTTTTGTGCTGGGGCTTCAGATTAACATTCACAAAAACTAATACAGCAACAATGACCAGACAAGACAGTAATAATGCACTTATATGAAGGCCGTCATGTTTACAGCAGAACGAGGCCTACAGCCAAGTACCAGCTGGTACTGACAAACCTAGATTGATAACAGGGCTCTAAACTAATATTCTGATTCCCTTACCCGCAGAGCAAGTCAGGGAAAGTAGCAAAGGCAGCAAATGTGCAAAATGTTAAAAAGTAGGTTGCCCCCAGTGCAATTTAACTTGCCCCTTTACGTCGGGCATATGTTAGTCCAGAGCCCTGGATAACTACACTGCAGTAGATGGGGTTCGGTTCAAATGCTAGACTTTGCCAATAAAGTCTGATGACATTCCAACTGCACTACCGGGTAATACCAGTTCAGGGCAACCTTTGAGGAAGGGTACCAGCCTAAGGACCGTGAACTACCTAGTATGGCATCATGACTGATTAAAATGCATTCACAGTTCATCGTATTAGCAATGAATGGTTCAAATAAAAAAAAACAGTCCTAAAATCATATATATTTGAGGATATAATGAAACCTATATTGGAATAACATAATGTGGAGGAAAAAACTGACTTTCACCATTATACCATACAATTAAATGAATGGGAACGAAATTTAGAGTATTTTAAATATGTGTGGGTCACCATTTGTTCAGACTGTGTGATGTGGGTCATCATTTGTTCAGACTGTATTATGTGGGTCACCATTTGTTCAAACTGTGTGATGTGGGTTATCTTTTGATCAGACTGTGTGATGTGGGTTATCATTTGTTCAGACTGTGTGATGTGGGTTATCATTTGTTCAGACTGTGTGATGTGGGTTATCATTTGTTCAAACTGTGTGATGTGGGTCACCATTTGTTCAGACTGTATGATGTGGGTCACCATTTGTTCAAACTGTGTGATGTGGGTCACCATTTGTTCAGACTGTGTGATGTGGGTCACCATTTGTTCAGACTGTGATGTGGGTCATCATTTGTTCAGACTGTGTGATGTGGGTCATCATTTGTTCAGACTGTGTGATGTGGGTCACCATTTGTTCAGACTGTGTGATGTGGGTCACCATTTGTTCAGACTGTGTAGTGTGGGTCACCATTTGTTCAAACTGTGTGATGTGGGTTATCTTTTGTTCAAACTGTGTGATGTGGGTTATCTTTTGTTCAAACTGTGTGATGTGGGTTATCATTTGTTCAAACTGTGTGAGTGAGTGAATATGGAGTTCAACGTCGCTACAGGAATCTTTCACCCATTTACGACGATCAGACTGTGTGATGTGGGTTATCATTTGTTCAGACTGTGTGATGTGGGTCTAGTTACCTGATGACTCTGACAACTTCATGGAAGGCATAGTCTACATTGAGAGGCGGGTCTTTAGCACTGGTTTCAATGTAGGTGATCTGAAACATTACATCGTCAGCATCAGAAAGTACAGGCTTCTCATATCTGACTGGAGACGACAGTGCCTACAGTGGAGGACGGATGTAGAGACCATACTAGCGATCATGGCAGCGAACATTACACATTTACATTATAAATACACAATATTCTTAACAATGTAAGTAGCTAATTTTATTTTGAAATTTCACAAATAGCATATTTGGATGCCCTTATTACAATATTGGTCACGACTGTGGTATGATATTGATATGGAAAAACACCAATATTCTAACAGTATAATGTCATAAAGAAAAGCACCAAGAGTATGAAATGTGTCTGGTCATATGACAACAGCCCTCAGGGGAAACTACTCTGTCACGACTATATGACAAGAAGATTGCAGCCCAAGGGCCAATATTAGCCGATGATGGCCTGGGTGTGATGTGAAGAATGTGTACTTGTTGTCCCTATATTCTCACAACTTAAAGCATGTTAAGCATAGAATAATTTCTAAGTTCTGCTGAAGAAATAATATGACAAACAAACTATTGTATGTCCCTGTCAACACTGGACAAGTGGTAATAAAGTTAAATACCATAATATTAAGATATATCCACCTCAGGCTGGAAGTTTATTACATAATATACGGTACTTCCAATGTGCTGTTGTAGGGTATGATTTCTATGAACTGGCAGTCCTTAAGTCCAACTTACACGCAATTCTGCGGCTACTTCTCTCCCTTGTTCTTCCGAGACTTTCCGCTGGTGGACCAAGTCCACTTTGTTGGCAACCAGGATCATTGGGTAGTTGTCCCTGAAATATGCAGTTATAGTGTGCAAATATACTTATTAAAAATAATTTAAAACATAAAAAATACATAAATAATACAAAAGAAATACAAAATAATAATAGAAATATTTGTCAATAATTTGATATTTGATATTTATCTGAAATTATTATTCTACCAATTCAAGTCTGTAGCTGTCAACAATACAATGGTTGCATAAACATATCATGTTAATAAAAGGGCACAATGATAATAATTACAAAATAATTAACTAACAATGGCCAAAGATTCTGCTGGTTGGCATCACCTATAAATAGTGATACACATCATTCAATACATGTCAGATAAATTGAATGGAAATTTGAGCAAGGTCTTGTCTTACCTATCCTTTACCCGTAATATTTGTGTGTGGAAGTTCCTCATGTTCTCGAAGCTGTGTCTGTCGGTGACGGAGTAGACGAGGAGGAAGCCGTCGCCTTTCCGCATGTACTGCTCCCTCATCGCGCTGAACTCCTCCTGACCCGCCGTGTCCAGTACTACAACAGCGATACACCGGGTTACACGGGCCCCGTTACACGCACATCACAGCAACTTGCTCATGGCAAAAGTATATACTTTCTTAAATATGATCATTGTGAATGATTCTCTCTATATTATATACACAGTAGACTTTGCATATACCGGCCTCGCATAAACCGGACACTCGCATATAACGGACTGAATCTGAAGTCTCAGTCCCGTCTAATGCTAATTGTGGCATATGCGTATAACAGACTTCGCATATAACGGCAGAGATCGAAATTAACACTAGTCTTCTAGCCCGGGCCATTTCTCCCAATGCTAAAGGTATCCTAAGGACTAGTAGAAATTCATAACATTTGTTATTTCACTATTCAGGCTAGTAAGTTTTAAAGTTAGTTTTTTCGATCGCTGATTAATTTTGATTGCTACATACATGATAGTTGATACTGATTGACAAAATGTATTCAGGTAAATTAATATCACAACGTATCTAACATTACCAGCCCAGTAGCACACCTGTAAAAATTATTTGAGTGGATATGGTATCTAGAGGAAGGCATGAATGATTATATGTTTTGTTAATAAATAATGGTTTTAGCATATTATTTTAATTAAATAAAAAAAATTGAATTGCACCATAGGTTTATATATTGCTCACTGAACATTTTGAGTGTTATTTTATGCAGAGGGATGATGTAATAATGTAATATCTGCAAAATGTTACAACAATACTATATTATGGTACTCCATATAGCAATGCAGTATTTGCAAATGGGTGAAAGATTCCTGCAGCGACATTAAACTCCATATTCACTCACTCACTCAGTAGCAATATGCAATATTGTAAGCACATTTATTGATAGTTACTACAAGTGTTTTCACAAATTGTGTTTTTCTGAATCACATTTGTCACAAACTGTAAAGTTAATCTTACTGGTAGTTCTTGTGGGGTCTTGACAGATATCTTGTGTCTTTAAATTGTTTTACACACATTAATTAATCTTGCCCATTTTTTCCCGCTGTGTAAAAGAGAAGTAATTTGTCTTGAGCCTGGTGGTAATACCAGTTTTAAAGGTATACAATCACAGATAGTTGATCTACATCATGATGACAAAGTTATACCTGAAGTTATATGCATTTGGGGACGCATGTTGATATTCTTATCAACAATTTTTATTAATAAAGTGCGTCCAAACTTGCAATTTTTGCGTATGGGA
>JAVCKZ010095418.1:0-11393 GCA_034780755.1 Lepetodrilus elevatus | reverse complement strand
AGCGCTGAAATAGCATTATGTTTCATGGTTATTGGGTATGCAAAATTTGAATAAATTCCCGGATGTTGAACTCGCTAATAATACTAGTTTAGTGTACAGACGGGGTAGACGTTTCGTCCCTGCACCCAGTCATTTCGCTCCAATCAATCACATACTCAGACTGCATTTCAAATGTATTATTGTGGTGCATATGTATACTAATGAACCTGATAACATACTATTTGTAAGTTTTTCCAATCAGCTCAATTGCTGAAACTCATAATTGACTGGAGCGCAACGTACATGGGGACAAAAGGACACTCAGTAATTTCACAAAGGGGCTCCCTTTGCATCATTTGCTTGACTCAATGAGTCAGTGATAGGGTTGCTGTAATCTATGGTTAGGGCTAAAGCACAGACATGTAGCAACTAGGGGTGTAACGATGGATCAAACTATCGATAGATCGCGATAGTGAGTGGCTCGATAGCAATACATCGATGGTAATTTGAACGATAGATTAATCGATCAACTATCAGATGATGTTTATTATTGCAGACATCTTATGAATCTGGTTTATTAATTCAGTCATCACGACCAGCCAATAATGTTGATCTTTCCTTTTATTATTCATGGAATGTCCATGCCACCCAATATAGGGTCATGGTGCTTTATTTGCATCACTCGCATGTCACACATGACAAATCTACAGGAGTGGGGAACTAGATGTGCCATGCCCGAGATATAACATTAACCTGCTCCATGCTGCATTAAGCACAAGTATAGCTCGTTTATGGCATCTCTGGTTGCCTTCAGCATGGAGAGGGTTAATTGTTTTTCACACATTATGAAATTAATTGTGATTTCATCAAAGTAACGGATCATGTGCACAACTAATAATATGTCTCCAAAAGTTATGTTTGTCGTGTATTTCTTGCATTTTATTGCATACTTGGTTACCATTGGACGGTTGCAGTTCTTTGCCTCTTAAATGGTAACTTTACCTTTTTTTAAATATGTTGATGGTACTACATTTTTCACTGATTGTTCCTTTGAACATGTTGAATAATAATACAAATTTTACCATCATATATTTTCTTACTAATTGTAAGTTTTAAACACATTATGTCGTCAATTATGACGATGTTGTGTTTTTGTCCGGCTGCAGAACAAGGTGAGTTTTGAAGTAGTCGACTAGCCAGAGTCAGTGACATTTACCCTGTGTATATATAATATGAATTCTTTTAGCATTATCAGCCTCATTGAGAGTTGATGACCATTGAAGTCGCATACCTATACACAGATATGTTTATGAAAACAGTCTTGTCATAATATCATTATTAATACATGTTTTTAATCCACAAAATTGGTTCTAATTCCATGTCCCTGAAGGCCATAATATAATCCCCCTAACCATGATACCTTTCTTAAAACCTGGCCGGTTCTAAATTTGTTGATATTAACTATTAATTATTGGTGATCGAGAAATGAATTAATTTAGTATTATCAGCCTCATTGAGAGTCAAATGACCAATCAAGTCGCATACCCAACAGACCTCAAAGTTTTTTTCAAAGGAGCCATTTGGCTTCTGCATAGCCAGAAACACTTAATATAAAGTAAAATATTGGTAGCCATGGCTCCCAAATTAGTCGCTAAATTGAGCCCTGTTAATTATACAAATTGAAGTTGTGATTAGAATGGGTATCAAAATATTTCAGGAAGACCAAAATTAAAAAATGGTTTGTTTCACATTTTATGAAATTATTATAACATTGCAAATTGGGTAAAATATGCTATTAAATATATATATCCAATAAAATAATAGGTTATAATTTCTTAATTTTACAACGATTTGTCACCGCTTGTCACCGCAAACGTTGCCCGGAATGTTTTTCGAGTGGACAGAAGATTTGAATACATATCCTGTTAAGAAATCCATTGAAGAATTTCTCCCACCATTGATTAAAGAAGAGGCCGCCCCAGCTGATACCATCATTTCCCGAGACTGAGCTGACAGATGAAAAATTGTTAATATGAATAATGCGTGCCAGCACAGATGTGGAACTAGAAGATCGAAGAAAATATTCTTGTGGCCATCCAAAACTTTCAGCAAGTGCCTTATTCTAGGTGGGTGGGTCAGTGTTCGGAAGACTTCAAAATGACCATGATACTGGTAGCCTTTAAATATGAAGCATTAATTTCCCCAAAAAGTATGATATTGCTCTTATCAAGTTCAACATCTATAAATTCAATGTCAGAGACTCGGGCAACATGCAGTCAAATAAGCTTTTTTGGCAGAAGAACTTGATGTCTACATTCCGTGCACTTGAAAAGCTGTTATTGATTGTGATGGACAGCTGGTCTTCTTGGTAATCATACTCCTAGTTGTCACACTCTCTGCTTGAAGAAAATCCATACAATATCAATATCTGCTTTTGTAAATTGTATTGGAAAAACTGCCCAACTTTAATAAATATCAACAAGAGAAGATGCTTCGATATAAGGCTACCACAGCTGGGTTCATCAGATGTGTCCAGTCCAAGTAGTACACATACAGGGCTCTAGGGCTCTAGACTAACATACGCCTGACAACCTAATTCTTTCTTCTTCTTTTTTTTGCATGTTACTATTGTAGCACCTTTTGTGCCTTTGCAACTTACCCTGACTAGCCTTTCAGGAAAGTAACTCAAAATATGAGTATGGAGCCCTGTGTATACACAATTGTGTATTTCTAACAACTGAGATAGGAAGAATGAAGACTGTCCCGGGCATCCAGCTCTTTACTCAAAAGACGTGCTCAGCAGGAAGTTATGAAGTTTACCTGCATATTGGTGGCGACAAGAGAAGACTTGGTTCAAAGCATCTAGATGTATTGATGTCTGTCAAGGCAAAGTGGTCAACTTACACTCATCTACAGATCAAAGATCTCCAGCAAGGAAGATTGTCAAGCAAGGAAGATTCTTACAGATCAAAGATCTTCAGCAAGGAAGATTGTCAAGCAAGGAAGATTCTATGCAAGAAATCTACCTGGCCATTGTTGGTATTGACAATGAAGCCAGATGTCGCAATGAATGATGCACACTACACATTGTGATGTCAAGAACAACCAAGTTGTAACCAGGACCAATCACTTCTACAAACAGCTTCTTAAGAAGTATAGACTGTCTGGATGGTCGGTGCAGCTCTTGAAAGTTGGAAGAAATTACAAGGAAGATTGCAGGTCATCAATAAAGTAATGGCTACTATCTTGGATGATGAAGCAAAGGGCATCAATCGCTTCATGACGTTTGAAGTGAGTTCTGCACATGCTGCAAAGTTGAAGAGAGGATCAGCTTGCCAGATGGTACAGCGCCATGTGAAGTACTGCTGAAGATCCAAGGAAAGAAGTTTTACAATCTGAAATATTCATGTTCTTGTTATTCAAATGTCATATGCATGTACTGATATATTTGATAATGATTTCCATGTCCCATGTATTACTTTATCAAGCATTGCTCAATACATTTGATTCAGGTTATTTTAGTATATTGCATACGGATTAATATTTTAGAAGTACTGTATGTTTACTATTTTTATTTTTTTTAAACTTTGTCTATTGATTTCTATTGTGGCAAATGGGTGAACAATTCCTGCAGCAACCTAAAACTATTCACTCACTATTCAATATATTTTTTCTTTGGATTCAAATATTTTAATAAGTAAGAAAGCATAAATTGTTATTGCCCGATTACTGAATTAATTATTTTTGAAAGGTGAATGAAGGATCCTGCATACATGGTTTTGTATACAAGGAGCAACATTGTTATTCATTTTTAAACTGTACTAACCATAGTTTGTGCGTCTTGCTGTTAACACACATAGCTGTTTTGAATTCTCCTCCCAAAATAACCAAATTGGATTATATACATGGAAAACAGTGTTGAAAAATCACAACTCGCTTACCTAAATAGTAAATACCTCTCGTAGTAATCTATTGTCACATTACTGGACCATCTAAAAGTTTACAATTCATATTCAAAATTATTGGTTCTTTTCACAAAAGCAACTAGGGAAGGCAACTGCAAATATATCTATTTCCAAAACTCAGAACCATCAAATTATTTGCAAAGTTCTGAACCATTCATTTGACTGGCTCACATTCTTGGACTAGGAGGGAGTTTTTGTTCCCAAGTCCGTCCACACTACAGTCAGTAAGGCTGTCAAAACAACTGCACTGGTCATCTTAGTTGGGTTATTCACTGCAGCTTCTCATTGGGTCCTATTCTGTTCACCCAGATTACCCATTTCTGCAGTATTAGTCAAGTTCTATCTATACGAAGCGTTCTACATCTAGAACTGTAACAAGTCAACCAGGCTGTCCACTATCCAGTTGATGTGAGAGGGTCCAACTCTGAGAACTCTTTGTTGCACAAACAGTCCAGGACTTCCTTTCAAGGATATGTTTGCTGTATACTTCTTCGTCTTTCTGTGTAACCTTCAGAAAGCCTTACATCTACTTCATAAATCTCCTTGCACTGGCAGATGACTAATGATGGCACCATGTCATGGATCAACAATTGGCAGATGTATCTAATGCTGTACCAAAGCTTCCAACGATGTGACGTCAGATCCATGTAGTACGGAACATGACAGTACCACTGGATATCATATCAAGACTTGCCCGCCACGCTAAAAGAGTGGATCATTTCCCACTTAGCGGGTTGTCCTGTTCCCCACACCTGCAGTCAAGGATATAACACATGGACTTCGTAATCGGCATCCACCATGAGCTGCTGGTATAAGAGCTCTTCAAGAAATCCTGGCATTAGAAGAATCAGGTGATGAGGCTCCAGGGTGTGCATTCCTGCAAAGATGGTAAAGAACATGCTGGAGCTGTCCTCAATCCTTCCAGACCATACAATGCATGACGTTTCTACTGAGAGAGAGAAATCTGACCAGGTTCGTCCAAACTCTGACATCCTCATCTCGAGACGTGTACACACACTGAAGTTGAAGAAACTACTCTACTCTGGCTGAAATGGGTCTCATATCGGCTGATTAATAGCTGTATGCATTCCAATATTGCACAGCCCAGACACCCCTTTTGTTAAACTTGCATACACCAATTTTTTTAAATTTTACAGCCATTTTATGAAACTTGTTTATCCACTACAACACCATGATAACCCTGTCTTAATCGCTATTATACAAGATGAGAGGGTTATCGACTAGTAGTGAATACAAGTTTTGTAAAGGCTGCCATGAACTGGACTAGACTGGTTCAGACTGCTGCACTTCAGGATCCTGTGAAGGAGGTTCTTCTAACCAGGGGCTGTGGTGGTGATGGATGACCAGTGGGTGGTGGTGAAGGATGACCACTGCCTGTAGTGAATGATGACCACTGCCTGTAGTGAATGATGACCACTGCCTGTAGGATGACCAGTGGGTGGTGGTGAAGGATAACCACTGCCTGTAGGATGACCAGTGGGTGGTGGTGAAGGATGACCACTGCCTGTACTGGTCAAGGAGGACAGCAAGAGGGACTGGTGACTGGACACTGTTGATGTCTGGATAAAAACAATCGTAATTCATTTATCAACTTTGCATAACTGTTCCATGAAATACTAGTCATTCAAGGTTTTCAGTCATTGCTAAAAATATCTGATGACTACAGTGTTTATGGCTAACATGTCAACTAAGTTCATATAAATATCTTTAAGTTATTACATATCAGTATCCCACAGTCATTGCTGGTAAGTTTGTATTTGATTCCCGTAGCGACCTTAAACTCCATATTCACTCACTCACTAGTATTTGATTTGCTCTTCAACACTTTGTATTTTCATGAGAGGTAATTTATTCTTTATCAGTAACATTTACTCAAGGTTGTCATATGATATTGCATTTCACAGTAAAACATGAAGTTGCAGTGTGAACTGAAATTTTTAATATTTATTCCACTTATTCTAAATGAGAAGCCAATGAATTTGACATATAGGTAATGGCCATTTTTGGAATTTTATGTTAAAATTTCTACCATTTCTAATTTCCTACTGACCTTGACTTTGTTGTGAATGCAGCTTTGAGGCAAATTAAGCAGTCTTGCTCATTTTACAGCATAGTCAAGCATGTCAATTACTTTAACCACATGTATCCTGCTATTACAGGTACAGTTATATATCATTCCAGACTAGTCAAGCAGTACATATGCATGCAAGTCATGATATTAGTGAAAGATTCTAGAAAGTGACTTTAAACCCCAAATCAACCAACCAAATATATCATGAATATTGCAGCTAATTGTGGCCATGTTAATTAATGAAAACAATTTAAAACCATTAATCTTTTATTACATTATGTGTGGATGTATAGTTTTTTGTTTTGTTTGTCAGTGTTGTAAAAAGCATGTTGAAGAAGTAAATTTATTGTGGTTTTTAATTTGATATGTTGGTAAAAGTTGCTTGCCTTTGTAAATGGAAGTTACTAGAAGTGCCTCGGTGACGTGGTTAAACTGTCAGCCTGAAGAGTGGCACTGGTAGGTATGATAACATATGCTAGTTGTTGTTTCCCTGATTGGCACTCAACATTATACATGTTATAGCAATATAGTAAGGACATTAGGTTAACCCTCTCCCTGCTGGATTAGGCACAATAGCTGTTCTTTAGTGCATCTCCGTTGCCTCCATCGTCGGAAATGGGTGAAGGATTCCCGCAGCGACATTAAACTCCATATTATTCACCCACTCACTGTTGCCTCCACCATGAAGAGGGTTAATTATAATAATAAATAAATATATATTTGTACAATGCAAAAATCCAGCGTATCACTGCTCAGATACGCTTTGTGTGAGTGAGTAAACAGGAACAACTGTCAGAATGCAGAAGCAGAGACAATGAAGTTCTGACTGGAGATTGTTCCAAATTCAGGGACTAGCAGTGGAAACATCTACCGTACCACCAAAGGATTGGGTGCAGGCTGCACCGACACTTATCAAATTCTGACCAGTAGGTATCCATGTTCTAGCTGACATGTATCCGTGGGCTGGTGCCAACAGCTGGTGGAGTTCACACCTAGGGAGTCGTACAACCGGGACATGTATATACACGACATGCCAGCTCTGATATGAGTGAAATAATCTTGAAAGTGGCCTCTAAAATTCAACCAATGTGTGTTGTATTGTGATCTATTCATTTACCATCTTGTTTGGGTTGTGTTTTTCTGAACAATATGTATAATAGTGGAAACAGTGTACAATATAATGAGAAGTGAATCTGACATACATTTGCTACATACTGCCACCATTGCAGCAAGGTCTTAGGAAGGCCATGACAACACCTTTGATTTGGGTCATCACAAATGGGTGAAAGATTCCGTAATCAATCAATGTGATTTGGTAAATGGATTTATTGTTGTGTGAAAATACTACAATCCCTTCTTGGTGCAGGACATACACAAACTTAACGTTCAGCAAATATTGGCTTTACTCAAATTACTGGAAAGGATTGCTAGACAATTTTCACAGTTTACAAGTTTGGCACTTGTATGATAGATATGCTATTTATACCAGGTCCTTGAAGATGTCTGCTATGAAGATCTTGGGGAAAAAACCACTTTTTACACAGCCATAGAAACTAACTTTAGAACTTACTAGTCCGAATAGTGATACAAATAACAAATGTTATGAAATGTTATTAGCATTGTGAGAAATGGCCTGGGCTAGTGCTAATTTGGATCCCCTTTGCAGCTATAATCTATTTACCTGTAATTTGTGAGAAAATGCTTTTGATTTGCAGTATCTCATCCCTAAGGAACTGGAACCGAGTATGACATTGGATATGGCACATATTTATAAGTTTGTCCAGCACTCTTGTATACTGTTACAGTCATGAGCCTACTGAGACTAAATGACTATTTCGAAGAAATGTTTGAATAGAAAATGAAAATATTATTTTTTGTTGTCGACTTTACCTTTATTATTGTTCAATTGTCATTGTTATGCACATGTCCTATGTTGTTTATTTTGAACAGTTGTCATTGGTTGTAACTCGTAATAATGTTTACATCTAATAAAAGTTCAATAAACCAAATACCTTTTTTGTATTTTATTTGTTAATGCATGCCCAGTTAAATTGCCACTTGCAAGAGGAAGATGATCTGTACCAACTTTGAAATTTGAATAGTTTGGATATTAAGATATGAAGCAAAACTTAATAACATTCCATTTAGCTATATGGATAAGAAGAAAACAAGGATATTGGTAGACGAAAATTAGACCCAAACCGTTCACGGTAATATTCCATGGTTCTGTGGCATGAGAAGAGCCTCCAAGTTGAGTATACAGAGGAACATCGCAGAGGAAACAATTGTGTTTTTGATCAAATGTGGCATAGTGTAATTAGTACATGATTTGAGCTTGGAACTTTCTGAAGCAAGTAGGTACCTTTTGGGAAGATTGCTATGCAATGACAAATGTCTATGCGATGTCACAGGTAAACATCCATGGTTCGTCTGTAGCAGTTATGGTGGAGGTCTTCTTGCATCCGTCGTCGCCTATTAGTCACATTAGTGAAACATTCCTGCTGCTACGTAAAGCATTAATTCAACCAATCTTCTTGCATCCAGTTTTTCCACATTAACTTCAAACTCAAAAATTCATGCATATTTTGTCGTGTAATTTTGTTGATCAAGTGATATTCATGTGTTCAAATGTATTCCGTGGGCAAGCCTGTCGCATATCGCATGATCAACAAATTTATCTGATGCAGGAATTCTCATGTTTGAAGGTAAACAAGAGAAAACTAGACAACACTACAGAGATCTGATTAAAACCTTCTCAAATGACCATCATGATGGACGATTGGGGAAACTGGATACAACGATATTTTCCATGTTTTAACAACTATCCACCACAACCATTGTCATGCAACAGCCCAAAGATCTATTCTCTTTAACCCTCTCTTTGCTGGAGTAGGCACAGACGCTGCGTTATTGGGCAGCTAGTTGCGGTAAGCATGAATGAAGATGAAAGTGAAGGTATTGATCGATGACATAGGCCCCAGCCTGTCTGTTCGGTATTCTTTGTAGCAATGCAAGCACAATAAGTAATAGAACAACCCCAGAGAACATACAGTAGACATCACATATACTGGCCTCGGATAAACCGGACACTCACATATAACGGACTGAATCTGAAGTTTTAACATTTAGCATATAACGGACAGAAATATCCAGTCCCAATGAATCCGTTAAAGGCGAGATCAATATAAGAGCAATATGGCCTCTTGGTGGATGTTAGAGCATCATGAAATGATACCATGGATTTTAAGAGGTAAAAGAAGTTATTTGTTGTTCCCCTGCTTACTCAACCGGAGATGCCCAAAAGAGCAGTGTCTGTGCCTAATCCAGCAGGGAGAGGGTTAAAGGGGTAAAGCATGGACTGGTTGACTCTGAATTGGTATACTGTGTGAGTGGGGTATCCCATGTTCTAGATCTGCAGCATGATATTCCAGTGAGCTAGCACTATAACAACTGGTAGAAACACAAACTTGTACAAGCAGTGGCATGCAAGACATGATGTGAGTGAACAAATCTTGAAACTGACTTTAACCTCAAATAAATCGACCAACCCAACCCTAGATTTTAGATGTGATCAAGTTTTATATGGACACTTCATCACTCATTTGACTGGTGCTTCTCATTCTATTATCAATTGATACAATGATACTAAAGACGTCGCATCATATCTCTAACTGCAACTTTAGCCATGATGTGGTGTTGAGGGATGTAAAGGATAGCTACATACAAATACTGAAATTACTCTAGATTACAGACAACCTATAAAATTTCCTTGGGAGAATTGCTGTTTTTATAATGGTGACCTGTCGTGAAAACCCCCACTCCTTTTCCACACACACACATGCACACACACATACAGACATACTATGAAATGTGCCTCGAGCACTTCCATTTGATAAACATGCAAACACTGAATGGCATCAATCGCGAAATTCCTGTTTCTTCCACACACATGATCGATTATTGATATAAAATTCCCACTGTGACATAAAGTAACTCACACTCGTATCATTAACCCTCTGAATTCAACGTTGTGCATTCTTTTGATAAGCCATCTTTTTGGCCATTTTCCACATGGCTAATCAACTTTTAGCATTGGTGTATTCTGATTGGATGATAGATACTATCGCTGAACGATAAATTGATTGATACCTTTGTAAAGCTGCCAGGTTACACTCCATAGACAAAATGTCCTGTTTATGTAGATTCTTGCAAGAACAGGCATAATATCACACGTAAAACAATAATTCACTCACTCACTCACATATATTTATGGTACTGTTGGAGTATTTCATATCGTAAAGTACATTCACTTGACATACATAACTCAAAGTGGTACAACAAATATAATACGTAATGGCAACGTTTCCTTGCAATTCCTTCATAGATCAGTTAAACTCCATATTCACTCACTCACTCATAGATCAGTTGATGCATCAAAGACAAGATAAATACTAGTAGCAGAATGTTCCCTTTATTCATATAAAATATTAATATGTTTATAAACTATCGAGTACTGGGGACTTAAGTACATCAGTAAACAACAAGTTTTGGGTTGTTCGAAATTGGTCTTATCAGCTGTGATAATATGCCTGTAAGAGAAGCTATTGGGGCCTAATATTTAAAGATGCATTACATGTACTGCACTCTAAGCTTTGTGTGCTTGTCATTTTCAACCTGTAAAAACATCTTGTCATTAAAACATCTGTCATTAAAACATGGGCAGTATCCTATAAACAGCTCAAGACATAAGTCAGCAAAACACTAACTTTGCGACACATTTTTACATTTCTTTATTGTGTTAGTCTGAAGTTTTAGACATATATTCGATTCGATTCGGTAAAGTTTGACTACGGTAAGTCTACAGAAGATTTGGTCAAAATAGGTTGATAATTAAGGTTTTGATTGTTGACTTACTGGTAAGTCAGTTAAAAACTAAGCTGTTTATAGGATACCACCACATATCTATGGAATAGTCTGCCATCTCAACTGCGATGAAGCCGGCATTATGGTTAGAGTATCGGCCCGGAGTGTGGAAGGTCACAGGTTCGATCCCCAAAAGAAGTTAAAAGATGCGCTCAGCGTTAAAGGGGTAATAAAGCAAGGACTAGTCGGCTCAGAATTGGTATTCTGTGTCTGAGTGGGGTATCCATGTTCTATCTGTGACATGTGAGATTCCCAGTGAGCTAGCACTATTAAAACTGGTGGAAATCCAGACCAGTACAAGCAGTGCATATGCCAGCAAGCCATGATGTGAGTGAAAACATATTGAAGGTGGCTTTTAATTGATAATTAAACGAGTGAAACGAAGTTTGATTACGATTATATGAATATAATCACAAGTAAGAGGGATCACGTGA
>JAVCKZ010095407.1:0-11395 GCA_034780755.1 Lepetodrilus elevatus | reverse complement strand
ACACACACACACACACACACACACACACACACACACACACACACACACACACACACACACACACACACACACGGGTTGACAGAAGCATAACAGGTATTGTCCAGAAATCAGGTTTACTACCAATTTGTTTTTAGTGTGATGATACAAGCAAACCGTACATTAATTTTACACCTGAAGCCACCAACACTATATCTACTACTACTAGTAATGATAATATTATTTAAAACCTATATATATACTATAGGGACCCATCGACGCCAAATTATAGAGAAAGATATACTAAAATGTCGTCAATGAGTGCCTATGTTAATTTCTTTATTATTTTCTTTTTACAATAGTATCACTACATTATATTAGACTAAGGTAAACAATATATTTATATAATTACAATTTTAATTTTAATTTTAAAAGAACAACTATAAAGGAGCAGCCCCTGGTGTAGTCATAATAGCTTGTGTTTCAAGGATGGACATTAATATACGTTGGTGTGCGTCCTTCGGGAAATGTTACGCCGTGTGTAGTACGACAGGAAACATCTGACTTGTCTAGACTCACACAAGTATGTTAACCACCATTTCAAGATTATATTACTAGTATATCCTTTGCATACACTCCGCACCATTAGTGCGACAACAGTTGCATATGCGCTCCTATATGTCTGCCTGTCTGTCTATAGTATATATATACAATTAACTTCACTGGAATCATGCTACTCGTGAAGTGTACATGCATTACAGGAACCATCTATACACCGCCTTTTGATTGACTTCCAGAAAGCTTTTGATTGGGTAGATAGAAAGTATATGAAAAACGTATTAATATATTTGAAATTAACTGAAATAGTCTGTATATTATTTGACTAATGGTATACCGTATAAGTAATAATTCCATTGTAATCGAACCTCCCTTGATTATACTGGAATATGGGACATTTAGGTTATGGTGTTGTCCTCTAGACTTTCTTTCTCTGTACTGGCATTGGTATGAATTCCCGTTTAGAAGGAATACACGAATGAATGCACTCAATACGAGGACGAGTTGCGTATTAATTAATGTGAACATATTTCATATGAATTTCACATGGTGGTATATAGGCCTACATTCAATATTTCACATGCATGTACAATTTATATGGATAAATTATGTTTGAAAATGTCATGATATAAATTATAAAACTATGTTAATGTATTATAGTATATATCATTCTATATTTACGTTTATTTTGGGTAATGGAGATAAATATAGGCTTAGTTAGCTTGCCACTTGTGTATGGATGTCACCGTAGCTGCGACATGCTTTATATTATGAGCTGTCAGGTCGGGCTAGGTGGTGGTTGGATGTGGTGGGTTTGGTGGGTGTAGGGGTTGTGGGTTAGGGTGGGGTTGTGGGTTAGGGTGGGGTTGTGGGATTGGTGGGTTTGGGTGGGTGTTCGGGAAATACATCCAGACCAGTATCAGTATCCCACTTTTAAACGTAACAAATTACAAATCCGATATATTACATTATTCTGGTATATATAACCGGAACATAAATGAACACCTTATAATACCATTTATTGTGATAATACACCCAAATTGTAATACATATACACGCTACACGATATTACCACACTTAACAAAAATGGAATTATTACAATGTAGGGGAATGTTGTGTTAAAATGGGATATTCTGTATGATGGGCCGTACCGTACTAATCGACCCAAATATCTACACACACAACTAAATTAATACCCTTCAACCATGCATGATACTACACTATTAGTTACAGTTGTAATTACATATGTACATCTTTACGGAATAAATATTAGCGAATGAAATTTTAACGTCTAAGAGCAACTTGTTAAATTCGTTAAAGTTTTATGATTTACAGTATTACAGTTAAGGGAAATTGTGTGTGTATATGTACGGTCATATAGTCTGTATAGTCGGTCTACAGTGTGTACGGGACCTTCTAGACGTGTTTCCCAGCGCCTTATCAGCGAGGTGTGACAGGTGGGGTACATCTACGATAGCGCCAGTCGTGACGGACACTCACGACTTCTGCAGACATTCTACTATTATTATATCAATAACACAACGTGACATACTATACTGCTTGAATGTCGACATCGTTCACCAGTAATAAGATCTAAAGACGTCTCCCTACATTGTCACAGATCAGAAGCTCTGAAATAAGAATGAGCTTCCTATTCCACTGTTCATGGCAATATTATTAAAATAGTTAGACACGATTGTATTGTCTTATTTAAGAATACTTATTATATGAAATATGTGACCGTGTTTGTAACTAATTTGATGTTTGCGTAAATATATAATACTAGTATTGTTGTCATTTGCATTGTATATATACCTCACATGTAAATCCCCAACTTTGTATTTGAACATATATATATAACTTAATTATTTTCTTTGTATTATATTAGAGAGCGGATCCCGTATAAGCGTCCAGCTTTTATCCAATCTCGTGACATTTTGGTCAATAAAATATGTTTATTATAAACATGGTGGAACAAGGTTGATTTTGTGTGATAATCAAAGATGGTCAAGTACAACTAAACAAATGTCTGTGCATAAAACACCACACGTTCTATTTCATTAAGATCAACTTCAATCTGCATATGAGGTACAAATAAGAGAAAACAAGTACATTTCAAAATGATTCCCTTTAATTGCCAGATAGAATGGCATTAGTTTGATGAAATAAAATTAAGATAATAATTTATGTACATTTGTATAGGCATTCATACAATTTTGTATGAATAATAATATATATGCATGCAATTTTGTGTGAATACATATTATAAAAAAACAATTCTTTCATCAAACTCATGTCATTCTATCTGGCAATTAAAGTAAATCATTTTGTAATTTCAAGCTTTTTAAAAATTGACTTAGTGTACTGAAATTCAATGAAAAAATCAGGTATAATATACATTACCTGATTATACAGATTAACTGTAACATATACATGTAGTAGGCCTATGCTATACATACTATGCTAAACTATTGATCAATAGTTCGCTGATATAATTATTTACAATGTTTGATTGATGTGCCACATTACTTTGTACAAACTAGACGCAAGATCATTGGCAATGTCACCGTCTGTCCATCTTGAGTGGAATTTCACCTTGCTATCTTGAAACTTGAAACTTGTTTATTTTCTCCAAACCATAGGTGGTACATGAGAATACAGATAACAGAATACATAAATAATTAAACACATGGACAAGACAGACGGAAGGTACATAACATCAACGGGTGGTCCCTTAGAGTCACCTATACTATGCCTGAGTGGGATATGCTTGTTAACTGCGACATTAATATTCCAGAGTGAGCTAGCACTCTTAAAAACAACTGGTAGAAACAGGTAGATTATATAATAATGCAGACAACAACCCCCTTTACGCGTCCTCGTCTGACACACATTGCCATTCCCTATAACACCCGTCATTGGCAGATGCCTAAGTCAGCAAAGACCATTCCGAGGATGCATACTCTCTGACACTTGTACCCATATGCGTTTCCAAATTATTTTTGTACTAATTTCATTTCACCGCAAACACGTAACACGTTATATAATTAGGTGTCCTGTTGCAGCATCCTAACACTTCCAGCTCGGGTGTCCTGGTCTATGTTTGACTATACACGTTATGTGTCCTGGCCCGAACACTTAACTGGACACATAACCTTGTTGCTGCGTATTTGCGTGTTTATGTTTTATTTTAAAGATGCTTTGCGAAGAAGAATCACATCATTTTTGTATAATATACATTTACTTTTTATAGACAGGTATTCCAGCAGACACAAATACAAACATTATAAACATAGAAATGGTACACAAATATACAGCAAACAATAACAATCAATGATATCATGTGATTTACCTATGTTTGGGCAATATAAATACTGTAGTAAGATAACGTTAGGCAATTTAGATACTGGATAATATACATTTACTTGTATTGTTAAATTTCAGAAATGGAGATTTGGCTTCGTCTTTCTTTCTTGCTTCTGCATGGCGTTTCCGTGTCGTTGACACGTTGTCCGTCCGGGCATCACAACACGTCCCAGCGAGACTACGAGCAGTTCTACTGGGAGGTGCTGGGTGTGGAGGAGGAAAGTCTGGAGAAGCAGACTCAGCATCTGGTGGACGTCCTCCTCACAGGGCTGGACTGTGCCCGGCGGGTCGGCTCACTCCGCTGTCACGGACGGGCAGTTAACGCCACGTGCGAACAGGTGAATTAAAAAACCCTTCCTGAATTTAATTAGTCCAGTAGGGATACGCTTATAATACTCCCGTATATATGTCTTGTACGAAAGAATGGTTCATTCATGTGACGATGCGTAGAATATTGAAAATGAACAGTTAGTACAGACATAAAGGCGTGATCGAGTTGACGAGAAGACGTCTTCTTGCTGATCGTTTTGCGGCAGAAGACGTCTTCTTCTTCTTCTTCTGGCAGACGAATTCCCGCGCTCCGTATCCATAGCAGGGCGCGCGTAGGTGAACGTTTCTATTCCTAGAATCACTTTACTTCTACCAAAACGAGAAGACACCAAATTGATCATGCCTAGAATTCCTGGTTACGTATGTTCCCGCAAAAAAGTGCTATTATTAGTTAAACTTCTATAAGATAAATGCAAATAAATCATTTAGCAACTGCTGTGTTTAAGCAATCTCCAACTAGCCTTCATTTAGAATATATATAACGTACCACTACTACTAAGTAACTTGTCATTTCAGCTGAAAGAGATCATACTCTCATCACCAGACGATGTTCCTGGCAGTCGTAGAGACCCGCTCAACGTGGCCACAAGGACGCTGTTTATCGGCGTGGCCATGGAACGAGTCCTGTGTGCAAGAATGAGGGAAAACACGGAGTCGCGCGACTCCAGACGGAGGAGGAGCAGCGACCTGTTCTACATCATGTTCCCTTCCTTCATCAACCACGTGTTTCTGAGGCATATCAAGAAGCTGTCCTATCTGTGGAAGCCTGGCCTGATGAGAGACAAAGTCTGGCGTGGATGTCCAACTCAAGTTGCCTACGTCAAGAAACGACAAGTAAATATGCCCATCATAATAAGCATCATCATCATCATCATCAACAGCAGCAGCAGCAGCACCACCACCAGCAACAACAACGATAACTACAGCGATACTACTACCACTACTAAAACTATAAATTAATAATAATAATTTATAATAATAATAATAATAATGCTTCTGACCATTTTTTCAACAGGCGTGTTTAGACCTCAATGGACACTTCGCCTCTAGACAGGATTGCTACGGTATAACAGAGGACATAGTCTCACACCTCGTTCAAGGTAATGGAACGTGTTGTACTGAACTATATACATGCATTAGTATTATTAGTAGTAGTATTACTACTATAATTATTATTCATCATCGTTATCATCATCATTTTCATCATCATCATCATTAATATTATTAGTATTATTATTATTACTATTATTAGTATTATTATTACTACTATTACTACTACTACTACTACTACTACTTCTACTACTACTACTACTACTACTACTACTACTACTACTACTACTACTACTACTACTACTACTACTACTACTACTATTATTATTATTATTATTATTATTATTATTGTTAGTATTGAACTATATATATGTAGTACATGTACACTGATTGCTGACCAATGCATATGACGTATTATATATTTACAATTTCATACTACTCACTTTTGCTATTTCTTTTCGTTATTTCAGGACACCGTGTGCTTTCCAAGAACCACCACTCGTGCAACTTGGAGTACGTTGAAGACATTCTGCAGACATTCGGCGATACCTCACGTTATGAAACATCCGATTGGACAATAAATAAACATGGTAGGTTAATAACTCAGAGTGGGTTGTGTAGCACAATTCTCCATTAATATTTCATTTTTAAAATGACCAACTACTAGGGGTGAAGTTAACGTGGGGACAGTTTAAAATGACTAAATAAGACTTTGTTTACAGGTCTGGGAAGTATTCTACTTAACCTGAGCAGCCCGTACCTCTGGCAGCAGACCAGGAACTGGACAGGAAGTGTTAGACACGTCAAGCACCGTCAGCACAAGCATCGTCATGGCCGATCTCAACGTCCATCCTGTGGAGATATATTTATGCCGAACCGCGTAAGTGTGGAGAAGAAGCAGACATTGTCCTGTATATCCTACACTATTTAGGGCAGAATTATAATTATAATTATAATTTTTGAAAAAACAAACCTAAAAAAAACAACAACAAAGTCCACCTCTTATCAAAAACATACTAGTCATCCATTTCTATAGTTTATCAAATACAAGAAATTGTAGAGTTTACCATTTTGTTTTTTTGTTTTTGGATTTTCTTTCTCTCAAAAATCTCTCAAATAATTCCATTACGGATCGATGCTTATTTGTCGTAGTCATCGTAATACAAGTCACCACATTCCACATTGACGTCATTGACAGAATCCTGAACGCGAACCTGGGGTTGCCACCAGGGTACCTACAGCTCAACCTACTACGGTGTCTTCACCGCCGAGGTCATCACAAGGTCAGACCTCAGACCGGAGATCCAGTCTCGTGAATACCCATTCCAAGAATATGAGACTTTCTAAAAGAACTATGACGTCACATGCTCACATTGGACGTAATCATAGGTCAATGTCGACGCAAAGGAATACAGTATCTATACGTCCGGCTGAAACTGACCGGAGTCAGACACAGGGGCAACAACCGGGAAACCATCGACATCAACGCCATGCAATCATCCACAATGACACGGCCAAGGAGGTAAAGCAATGTCACGTGAACACTGTCAGCCACTCGCACCACCCTGCCACCATCACCAGCACCCTACCTATTTTCTTTACCACACAGTACCACCCTTCACATACAACCAAAGGAGCCATGCATCACCATTACGCCCCTACCATCATCACCTTTCCTCCCTTTGCATCAATCCCGTTGTATACACTACAATAAAATATACTTAAAGCCATGTTTGAATGTCAACTCGCTGATAACTGGTGTAGGTTGTTTTGTGATGTTCTTTTTTGGGCTCCTCGCCACGTGGGTCCCGATGACTACTTCGTTATGTTATCCTAGGTGTTGGAAGCAGGCAGACTCATAGAGATGGTCACCGGGCGTCCAGACTACGCGATGAACATCCAGGACTTCTATGAGTTGTGTCCAGTGCTTCTCCATCACCTCCTGTTTGACGTCAACCCGCCCAGTAAACCCCCTCCAGCATCTCTTCACGTCAGTCAAGTCAGGGGTACCACAGCTGAAAGTGAGTTGGTGTCCAGACCCCCATTTCACGACGGCCTCCTATAACTGGTTAGGAGCTCCTAAACCAGTCCTAAAAGGTTATAACAAGTGTTTCACGATGACGTCATATTAGACTGTCTTCTTGGTATTTTTGTATTAGGGTTTAGAGTCGCTTTCATGAGTGTCTCTTCCTAAATCGAATTCTAACGTACGAGGTGATAAACCGGGTATCATTTCACGAAGCTCTCGTATCTACTCAGAGGCCACAACTCTCTTCAATAGCTAATGCACTGCAAAGAGAGCGCTATTGTTTCTTATCAAAGAGGGCTCTGTGAAGGCTACCCTGGGTCATAAAGTTAGCTCCTAAATTTAGGTCACATAATTATATTGTTATCATTTTCTAAACTTTTCCCCATAATGAGACGTGTACTATATAAAGCAATAAAACTACTATTCCTCTCGTCCCTCATATATTACTTGCCAGGGTATCTCCAGTTATCTGTAAGAGAATAAAGGATACATCTATAGCAACATAATCCAGGTTTAATTTCAGGGAGAAATGGAAGACATTTCAAAGCTTTGGCCATTTGTAATAAGTGATCACGGGGCCTATTCTCAAAACATTCTTAGTGAACTTCTTAGTAGTCTATATAGCCTAAGAACAGTTAGTATGGCTATACTATGGCTACAATCTGTTCCTAGGCTCAGAAGTTTGTAAGAACATTTCGAGAATGGGCCCCCAGGTCTTGTGAAGGTTTATGAACTTTGGTCAGGAATCTTACCGAATGGTTCTCTCCGCAGTGTACGGATACGGGACACTATCGGTGTTGGTGATCTCGCTGTGCTCTGTACTGGGAGTTGTGCCCATCACGCTGGTCAGGGGAGGCTCCAGGCATTACGTCATGGCGTTCTTACTGGCCCTGGCCGTGGGAATCTTGTCTGGAGACGCCGTTCTACGTCTAGTGCCGGAAGTAAGTATCGTGCAGCTTTGTTGTGAGGTATTAGACATTATGCACGTTCAAGGAAATCATGTAATTTACGTTACGCCATATTTCCTTCTAGGCAAGCGTGAATACGAACATTATATATGGTCTTAAGGCTGGCGCACACGGGTTCGATTTGTTCTACGAGAACTTTGTTCTAGTCATACGATCTCTGTCGTTGCAATCCGTCGACTGGAATTATAAATTGCATCGCAATTACGCTCACAATTACACATGTTATGTAGGTACCACAGAGCTAGCTACAGGTCTGTAGCTATAAGATGCCCAGTTTACTATGTTGCTATCTATAGGGTGCCATAATAGATAACTAAATAGTAAACGGGGCATCGTATAGCTACAGATCCGCAGCTACAACAGATCGACCCGTGTGAGTCCACCTTCACGCATGCATCCGTAGATCTACATGCAAGCAGCAAAGGTTTTTGTTTGATTGGATGTTTTAATGTAGGTAAGAATTACGATGTGTTACACTGATGTGGTTGTTCCCTTGATACATAAGTTGGTGGTCTCTCTTCTTAGGTAACTGCAGGAAACTCCGATGTCCCCTTCAGCCGTGTGAAGATGATGACGTTGTTGGCCGGGATCTACGTCTTCTTCCTACTAGAGATGCTGATGAACGTCTACCACAGACACGAGCAGGACAGGGAGCAGGTATAGCAGCAGCTGGAGATTCCTCTAGCCTTCCTCTGGCCTTCCTCTAGCCTTCCTCTAGCCTTCCTCTGGCCTTCCTCTAGCCTTCCTCTAGCCTTCCTTGGCTGGAGAGATTCCTCTAGCCTTCCTCTATAGCCTTCCCTGGCTGGAGAGATTCCTCTAGCCTTACCTGCTTTCCATAAAATACTTGTTATAGGGGTATGTAATGGTCAGGGGGGCATAAAACGTATCTTATGGTCAGCAGGGAAGGCTAGAGGAATCTGGAGCTAGTATAACAGGTAGTAACATGTCCTTCAGTGTGTTGTGGAGTTGCTACTGTAATGGAATATCTTCTAGAGAATACCCTATAACAGTGATTCTTACCAATTAAATAGGGAGAAGATATGTACAGTTACTGTGTCCTTATATTGCAATGCATTTTATACAGATAACCATCACAGAAATACAGATACCCAAGAAGAAGGCATTGACACGACTTACATTTGGGAACACTCGGCAAATACAGGAACACAGCTCTTCGTCTGTGAGTAGGCCTACTTTCATAATTGTGCAGTACCGATAATGAGGTATTCATGAAATGTGCATCAAAATATATAATCCTTCACTAGACATCACAATAGTATTGTTGTGGTGGTGGCTTTCTTAATAATACAAATGTGTTTCTGATTTCTGCCAGTTTTATTTTAACTTTAGATTGCAACTGTTCATGTATAAAGTCGGTATCATATCACGCTTAATTTAATAGAATAACTGTTCGTCCTAATTTACCTCTAATGCATATATTTTCGGCCTGAGCGTAATACAAAGTTGTTATACTGTTTCTCCCTCCAGACGTCCATGGAGCTGGCGATCATTCGTCCTCCAGACACACCACAGACACAACAGCAGGCAGAACCGCAACTAGCAGAACCACAGACGTCTGTCATGGTCACCATGAAGAAGCAGATGGATGACAAGTATTTGCAAGGTTATTATTTATATTTTAATTTTATTTGGGCTTGGAGCCGTTTTCAAGATTAATCCACTTATAAACACGACTTGTAAGGTTAGGGCAGGAGGAAACCCGTAACATTCACAGCGCTGGATGTTGCAGAAAACCTGCGAGCACCGGCTGGTATTGAAGAGACCCGGGATGATACAACTGCATTGCACACTACTGTACAGACATCTTTCGTAAACACCTATGCTCCTGGAACAGGATTTGAACCTGGGCCTTGGTCTCCGGTCCAAACGTTCTACCATTGCGCTATCATGCACTCGCCCCCTGCAAGGGTATTATCGAAGAGATAAGCCATTTAAGGATCTGAATAACATGTCACGAGGACACGGACACACTGATTTTGTGATCATAGAATCTAAGTTTTGTGCATATTTCACCAATAAATGTTTCATATAGAATACTGCTTCACCTAATAGAGGAAACTCTGTGTCACAAAACTAAATGAACTTTTCCAGCTTTTGTGGCTCTGGCATGGATGGTTGTCGTTGGGGATGGTATACACAACCTGGCGGATGGTCTGGAGGTCGGTGCCAGGTACGGAGAGAGTTTGGCTGGTGGCATTTCCTCGTCAATTGCGGTCCTCTGTCACGAACTTCCCCAGGAGCTTGGCAAGTGAACACACACGTCTATTAACACCATCACATGCTATGACAGAGATCATCAGTTAAGCAGTTATTCTCTGTACTTTCAGGTAAAATACGTTTGACCATGAAATGTGTAAAGAAACGGCGATTGTATGCCTTTAGGGATTGAACATTGAACAAAAGCAAGTTTTAAATTGGTTTGAAATTACTTTAGATTGATGCATGGTGACGTTTATATTTTAAAAGAAATATCTTTATATATATTTTTATTATTTATTTGTTGTAAATTGGGACTTCCCGATTCTTAAGTTATATCACAGCTTGTAGCATTATCCAATCAATATCAATTACTATCATTTAGCCTGGTACTAAATTACTTGGGTGCCAGATTTTGCATGTTCTGCTATGTTATTGTTTAGGGGACCACGGATACTTGGCTAACATAGTTCTTCAACTTTCAGGCGACTTGGCAATACTCCTATCCACTGGCATGTCCTTCAAGAAGGCGGTTCTACTTAACCTTGGTTCTGCCATGATGTCCTTCATCGGCCTGTACATCGGTCTGGCATCAGGCTGGCACAGTGAGGCAACTCAACTCATGTTCTCTCTGGCAGTCGGCATGTTCATGTACGTGGCTTTGGTAAACTTGGTAAGTAAAGCACAGGTCAATTGCTGTTGCCACCTATGCCGATGAATGCAGCAGAAAGAAAATATAACGGATGGAATTTGACATAAAATAGTACAATTTAAGTTCAATCTGTCATGTATCCATCTCTCGCCCCTGTTCTCCCATATATATATCTCTCTCTCTCTCTCTCTCTCTCTCTCTCTCTCTCTCTCTCTCTCTCTCTCTCTCTCACACACACACACACACACA
>JAVCKZ010095396.1:0-11395 GCA_034780755.1 Lepetodrilus elevatus | reverse complement strand
CTGTAGTATTTTTTTCAGCAATATCTGAGGGGGGTTGGTGTACACCTCTAGGTGATTTGGCATGGAATGACCCTATACTCAAAGCACACATGACAATGTATTACCAGAAAACAAGAGACACGTGTTAGGGTATTAATCTCACCCTCGTATATTTTGATATTGTTATCCTACGAGTGGATAAAAGTAACATAAATACAAGGCTTTGCCGAGTATTTACGTTACTTTTATCAACGAGTAGGATAACAACGATATCAAAACACATGTGGGTGAGATTCTATAGACTATTTATTACCCAATATCATTCTTTGCACATTTGAAAAGTTTTTACTGTGAAGTTAATGAATAAGCTGAGGTGCATTTGCATTTTGGCGTAACTTTCATTGATTATAAACTGAGTTTGATAATAGCAACATGTATAGTTCATAGCAGACTAAAACAGTCGAGGTATTCTAGCATAACATGACTAGAACGTACAGTATTCTATCGCAATGTCACGCTCTCAAAACAAAAAAGAACCAATGTCGTTCTTAATGTAATTTTCAATGTCAGCAGCATTGTGGGACAAGAATATATTGCAAAGACGTGGTTTGAGATTTCATGATTAAAGCCAGGACAAAGGTCAGTAAGAATTATTTCTACGCCTGGTGTTGTTGTACAATATAGTAAGAATAGTTGAACCGTGATCAGTGCACTGGACCCAGCAACGTTGTCTAAACTAGCTGTAGTGATGTGGTGCATCCCGGAATACATGCAGTATTATATATTATATTATTAGATCTAATCAACCTTGGTTCACTGTCAATATGCTAGGAATGTTAGTAAAATGATATATTAAGTGAACGTAAAAAACATCAAAGGAATTTCTCATTGCCGATACGCGTGCAATGGCAGCCATACATTATGGTGGTCGCCAGCTAGTGACGACTTTAGGTAATTTTTAGGATTTATGATTTTCTGTTCATGTAAATATTATGGTGATACAGCTAAATATTGCATTTAATGTGCAATGAACTAACAAGGTCTGCTGATTATCATCAACAGCAGCATTTTTATATTGTACAACAACACCAGGCGTAGAAATAATGCTACAAAACTTTAGGTTACACTTTCGTCGGCTAGGCACACAAAACCATTGTCTGGCACGCTAACTTAATTTCTGACATGCCATTCTTGCCCTCTTGATTTTCAATAGTCCGTTCTGGGTTTTTAGATGCTATATATATCAAAGTTTATAACGCATAAATATACATAATCTTACACGCCTCAATTGAGGGATACCTACTAATTTTCTATTATTATACGGTCCCCTTTTCAATAATCAGCTTGACACCACCTTGAAAAGGTTTTGAATGGTGGTTTAGAATGTTAGTGCCCTCCTGGCCATCTGGAAATGTCCACTTATTTCTACCCCTGACCATCTGGAAATGTCCACTTATTTCTACCCCTGACCATCTGGAAATGTCCACTTATTGCTACCCCTGACCATCTGGAAATGTCCACTTATTTCTACCCCTGGCCATCTCGAAATGTCCACTTATTTCTACCCTGGCCACCTGAAAATGTCCACTTATTTCTACCCCTGACCATCTGAAAATGTCCACTTATTACTACCCCTGACCATCTGAAAATGTCCACTTGTTTCTACCCCTGACCATCTGGAAATGTCCACGTATTTCTACCCCTGGCCATCTGGAAATGTCCACTTATTTCTACCCATGACTATCTGGAAATGTCCACTTGTTTCTACCCCTGACCATCTGGAAATGTCCACTTATTTCTACCCCTGGCCATCTGGAAATGTCCACATATTTCTACCCCTGACCATCTGAAAATGTCCACTTATTTCTACCCCTGACCATCTGGAAATGTCCACGTATTTCCCAATTACTGCTCTCATTCAAGTTGAATTGTCATGTACTGCTATTTTAAGTTTGCAGGTGGTATTACTCTGTTTACTGGCAAGTTATGTTGGTATTACTCTGTTTACTAGGATGTCTAGGTGGTATTACTCTGTTTACTGGCAAGTCCAGGTGGTATTACTGTTTACTGGCAAGTCCAGGTGATATTACTCTGTTTACTGGCAAGTCAAGATGGCATTACTGAATACGCCATTTACTGGCAAGTTCAAGTGGCAATATTCTATTTACCAGTAAGTCCAATTGTTATTACTCTATTTGATGGCAAGATCATGTGGTATCACCAACAGTATTTTCTGTCTCTCCTACTCTGGTTACCATAGCGACCTGACTGTCAGACGTGGATGTCAGATGTGGGTATGGTGGAAATTGATTGAGTTACTTGTCTGCTCCCAGACTTGTTAACATTTCACATCAAATGTTAATGGTCATTGTCATCTGAATCTGCTCAGTGTCTTCATTCCTAACAAATAGGCTTACAGGAGTTAGGCACGCTGCAAGTTGGTTAATACATCTAACATCTGCTGACACATCATGAATGCTATTTCCAGTGATCAGTAATGTTTATCAAATGGAAAAAAAAGAATTTATAGACATTTCCCCGGAATATTATTGACTGTATCTAATGTCACTTAGCAGCTATAGATAATGGAGCGATAGCTGTCCATCCTGGAAAATAATGGAACGATATTCAATGGATAAAAAGAGCAACTGTATTTTAATAACAGATATAGCCAAGAAATCTTTTATCTCTACGGGGCGGGTGGTAGCGCAGTGGTAGAATGTTTGGACTTTGGAGCCAATGGTCCCGAGTTCATATTCCGTCCCAGGTAACCTCGGCATCAATGTTCGCAAAAGTTACATTTCTGATGTGATACTGATAGGATGCACTGTAGAGTGCGATACAGATATCATCTTTGGTCTGTCAGTATCAGCTGGTGCTTGTAGGTTTACTACAACATTCAGCGCTACGGATGTTGTGGGTTTCCTCCTGCCCTAAACTGACAAGTCGTGATGTTAGTGAAAGATTCTAGAAAGCGACTTTAAACCCCAATTCAATTTTGTTTTGGTAAGAATACCTTTATACGTATAAATGTATTGTCGCAGAGCATATGCACGGAGAACAATACATTTCGCTTGCTGATGTTCTTATGATGGTGTCCTATAATCGGATGCCGGTGTTGGAAGATCTTGTTCTATGATCTGTCCCTGGTGTTTTCAGCGACAGGAGCAGATGCAGGAAGGGTCCAACGAGCCCACGGGTCCTCATCTGCTGTTCTGGTACAAGGACCGCGCGGTGCTGGACGACGTCGCTAATCTCATCATCCACCACATGAAGCGACAGACAGGTGCGTACTGACTCAGTCAGATCTAACCCACTGGATCATCTCTGACTAGCTTCATCACAGTCAAATGTGATCAACACAGACTGGCCTTCCTTACCCTCTCCCTGCTGAAGGCAACCGTTCATGCCCTAATGAGCAATGCTTTTGCCTAATCCAGCACCTGTATTCATGTACAACAGGGATAGAAGTTCCCACTCGCCCCGCGGCCCAATCCATTTCTCCTAATGTTAAAGGTATCTTTCGGGCTAGTAAAAATTTCATGTTTTGGTATTTTTATCATTATTCGGGCGAGTATGTCTTATAGTTAAGTTCTAACCCTGGTACCATGTGACTGTATCGTGACTGCGTGTATTTAAGTATCGTGCTTGTATTGTGACTGCAGGGATACACAAGGAAGACAAGCAGCAAATCAAGCAGCTCCTTCTACACTTCATCCCGGACCTGTTCTTCACACAGCGAGGAGAGCTCAGTGATGACGAGGGCGACAAAGAGGAAGGTAAGGGCAGATAACTCTCGTCTCTTTTGCACTCTGGGATACTTATTTTTACTTTTGTGCAGTAGTATTATTATTATTATTACTGTTATTATTTATTGTTATTGTTATTGTTATTATACATCTAGTGTCATATACTGACACTGCATCACTTATGTTTGTAATTCTTCATGTAAGATTTGGAAGTTCCTGTTTTCGTAGTAGAAATATGATTTTTTTGTAATTGAATATTTTATACTTTTATACTTTGTATTAAATTATAGTTTTGGTATTTATTTCATCCAAGACAGCCCAGAAATATGTCCACAAAGAATCTTAAGTAAATAAAGACGAGCATTCGCTGACCAACAGTTTGTGTTTCAGACATGGAGACCGACGAGGCTGACCATATGGATGGTCTGAGTAAGTTCGAGAACACCACGTCGTCGTCGGTGAAGGAGGAGGACAAGCAGTCTCCGTACGTACAGGAGAAGAAGGAGAAGAAGGAGAAGAAGGACGAGCCAGCCACCATTAAGCTGGAGAACGACGTCTCGCCCGAACCCAAGAAAGGCATGGTCAATGGGACTGCATCGTATGACCATATGGACAGTATGGACGTGAGTATCTGTCCCTCTCCTTCCTCTCTGTTCTTCAGTCCTCTTTGCGTGTCATTTTACACTTCATGACATCAGACCAGTTGAAATTTTCGGACAGATTCTGTCCTTAGATCTCGAGTTCCCGGTGCTTGTACATATTCCGTGTAAGCCGCCTCTGACCTCTGACCTTGTATTTCTTTCTGTTGCAGGATGACTTATATTCATTATTTTTCGTCAATAACAACTGGTATCTATTTTTCCGCCTACATGAAATATTATGTAAACGGTTGACGTGGATCTACACAAACACACAGCGCATCATTGAGGAAAGCAAACAGTGTCAACACGAGAGGAAAAACTCAACAGCAACCGCCCTCCGACTGAAAACACCATGTAAGTTACTAAACCTGTTCTACCACTGTACACCCAGTGAGCTAGCCTTCCAAACTAAGACCCGCAGCGACGTTAAACTCCATATTCACTCACTCCAAACTAAGAGTCTGTATTCCTTTCTGCCGCGATATTGATAGGATGTGTCGTCTGTAGAGTGGCAGTGCAGTTATCCTTGGTCTGTCAGTACCAGCCAGTGCTCGCATGTTTACTGCAATATTCAGCGCTATCGATGTTAACGCCTGCCCTAAACTAAAAATCATGATCGAACTGGAAGAATCTTGAAAGTGACTCTAAATCCTAATACGAAAAAAATAAGAGTCTGTATTCCACTCTGTAGACAGAACCCACATCCCAGTGAGTCAAAAGAAAGGTTGGCATGTTCGAAGATTCCTTTTACTATGGAGTAGGACCAATATTTCCTGTTATGTGTTGGTAATATACTATCCTATCCTATTGGTAGACACGTTGCTAATTATGGTAAGCTCTGTAACACTGTTCCTTCTGTGTGTAGTCGAGGTGGAGCCGGAGTACTACTACCAGTATTTCCTGGAGATGGTGAAGAACCTGCTGGACGGCAACATGGAGTCTGTGCAGTACGAGGACACGCTGCGGGAGATGTACGGCATCCACGCCTACATGACCTTCACCATGGACAAGCTGGTGCAGAACTCCGTCAGACAGGTCAGTGGCGACACCCGGGGCTGAGTTTAACCCTCTCCCTGCTGGAGGCAACCAGAGATGCCCTGTGGAGCAGTGTCTGTGCCTAATCCAGCAGGGAGGGGGTTAACCGCATCCAGTGGTAGCATTCAGTATGTCAAGTGAGCTTTTTTGCCCCTGTCAGCTCATTTTATGTACGGCTGTCTTAGGATGCTAATATGGAGGGGAAGGGGGACATTGTTTCCTTCTGAGTTTTAATACACTAAGGATTTTCCATAAAAAAACAGCCTGTATTCATGTGTTGAAAAACGTATTGAACACACTCAAACTAAGCTTGTTAATCTCAGTTATTAGATCAATAAGACATTTCTCTTAACCAATTATTTTACATATAGTCGTCAACAGTCCCTAGACTGCACTGCGAGCATGCATTTAGAGTGAATACTAGCACTATATTAATGGACTATTATCAACTATGATATTTATTCTCATCACAGCTTCAGCACATCGTCAGTGAGGAGTCTGTACAGAAGGTCCTGGAATTGTATTACGAGGAGAAGAAGAACGACGCTATCGGTGGTCGCCTAGCAACGCAACATCAGCGGTCAATGGCGGAATTAAATTATCAAAGAAAAGCGGAATTCTTATTGGTGGAGGAAAACTGTTTCAAAATTGCTATTGTAAGTAATTGTCCTTCTATTCACTGTATTGAGTTGTCTATATGTCAGTCGGTGTAGTCCATACGAGACCATCAGCTATGTCAACTACAACCTGTGTCACTTTGTGTTACAGTTCAACAAGGACTGTCACTTGACGGTGGAGCTGCTGGACACGGAACACGAGGTGTCAGACGAACCGCTGGAGGTGGAGCGGTGGTCCGAGTACGTGGAGAAGTACGTCGCTCAGGACGACACCATCTCCGACGATCTCAAGGAACAGCTTGCCAAGAAACCCGTCTTTCTCCCCAGGTCTGTGTCTTTCATCTCGAGTACATCTAATACATTGATTTACATGCTCCAAAACAGGTTGCAGCCTTAACCCTCTCCCTGCTGGATTAAGCAATATAGCATCTCCAGTTGCCTTCAGCAAGGAGAAGGTTAAATTGCATAGGATCTACTTTCTATTTTTTATGAATAAAAAAATATAAATATTTGTGATTGTTCATTATTTTTATAATTCCCACATCTGAATAGTTTTAAAAGAGGTTATAGCTTTTTCAACGGACTTATTTTCAGAAATGTTCGGCACACGCGGCAACACAACAAGAACCAGAAACACCGGGGCGAGAAGGAGCAGGAAGAGAAGGAGAAAGAGAAAGAAAAGGAGGACACGTCTAACCCCGAGACAGCCGTGACAGCGACGACCTCGGCCACTCCTTCAGCGGCACTTACAGTTGCCACGCCCACAGAGGACATGGACATCATCGACAGCACCGGCTGCAAGTTCAACGTCAACTCCTTCAAGATGGTCTACGTGGTCAACAGCGAGAGCTACCTGTACAAGAGGATGGCACTGCAGCGAGCTAAGGAGGTGAGACTGACTGGTTGAACTGATAGAACTGACGAAAACTGAGATTGACTGATAGAACTGACGAAAACTGAGATTGACTTACAAAAACTGAGCTATACTGTTTGAAATTGAATTGTCAGAACTGTTGAAAACTGTCTTTGAACTGAAAATAAATTAGATTGATTATTTTAGAACAAACCATCAGTAGTATTCACAATATTACATTAAGTTTGAACAAGAATGCTTTACAATGTTAGAATTGACAAGATATACTTGGCAATCTTAGAGACGCACCAATGTGCTGTTTCTGTATTTCCAGTCTCAATGTGCTGTTTCTGTATTTCCAGTCTCAATGTGCTGTTTCTGTATTTCCAGTCTCACAAGCGTGTGTCGTTGAAGCTCCACGAGAAGTTCATGACGTGGGTAAACCGGTGGCGGAAAGAGCACGTGACGTCGGACCAGGAAACGCAGTCGTCTCAGTGGATGATGGGTAAAGGCGAGGACATGCGGCCATGTAAGACGACATGCGCCAAGACGTACTACCCTGACCGAGCGCCGTACTACCAGTACCACCGCTACACCGTGGAGTACAGCGAGCCACCGCCACAACCACAGCAGCCACCACCACTCCCGCCCAAATCACAGCCACCCACAGAGTGACCTACTGACACATTGGAGACCAAGTCGGAGTCCGATGGAGACCAAGTCGGAGACGAGGGGAGACTGGCACCAGCACCTGTAGTATTCACATTCTAATCATGACTTTAATTTCGTTCCGAGTCCGACATCGGTGAAACTTGTGACCTTCATTTGCTGATGACCTGACTGTGACCTTGACCTCTGAACCTTGCCGATACCATGGAACAAAACCTGTCGGCTTTATTTGTACTAAGGCAGCATTGATGTCTTCACTCGTCATCGTCAGTACTGACCGTACCCCGAGCGTGTCCGGTACCGACAGATTGTCAGCGGTCTTCTCATCCACGCTCTCGGCACTTGTGTACCAGACACACCTAGCAACAAGGATTGTGATGTCTGCTCATGTCTGTGTAGCCACAATATCCAGGTCACTTGCCCAGTCTGCTGTGGGGGGCGTATTTTGGCAATAAATACTTCGCTGACTAAATCCCGGGGTATTTTCCAGACTATGGACATGCGTGTTCTTATTATTATTATTATGAAAAACCCTGGAAGAAAATTTTTGTTGAATTTATTTTTGCAAACGTTTTACTAACTTTAACTTATTGATTTTTTTTATTTCAATGTCATGTAAATTATTGATTTTCAGTTGCCCAAAAAACCAAATAGATAATGTCTATTGCTTTTGTCCTCATCACCATGGCAACCAGTCATTAAAGTGCTTAATCCCCTGTACAATGATGACCAGATGTAGTGTCCGATAAACTTCATGAAGTGCTACCCTCATCTCAATGTTAATTCATTTATCGGCAGACAATATGGATGTTTATCTGACCAATCACATTTGTGCATTCAAATACTGGGTGGCTAGATTTGTGGATTTATCGACGAGACGATGTTCTTCTGGTCAATGGCATGATACTTGGTTATTTGTTCCGTTGTTCTTTAAATATTAACACTGAATGAAATAAAACGACGCATCATTGCACTTAGTTTGCAAGTATTCTGATGCCGGATATTTCTAATGACTGGTATGTTGTTTTAACATATGCTTATGTATTCTACATGAGATACATTCTTGTTTTTACATGTCTGGGCAGTATGGGAATTCTACTATCAACATTCCAAGGTCAAGGTCATTAGTGCTAAATTTCATTGAAAAAAAGCTTAATGTGTTGCTGGATTTTGTTATAGAATATCTCTACATTGAGCCAGGGTTGAATTGTCATTACAACATATTGTTGTCTTTATTATTTTATATATTTTTTGGAATTTGATGTCACTACAAGTTACTATTAATATAATAATAATAATAGGCCACTTATAATGCGCCAAATCCACCCCCTAAGGCATGCTCTAAGCGCTACATTATTATCCCCGGTCAATGGATCATTGTACACTCAGTGTTACTTCTCAACTCCCTGGGGAGTATACAACCCAGGCTGCCGTTTCGAGCGCTACAATGTTACCATTCACATGTCCATATATTCGATACATTATCAGGACAAGCTCCAAATGAGGCCCTAAATGATTTTGACAACTTGTATGAATACCAATATTACCATTATGCAATATGGTGATTAGTCCATTATGTTATTTTCCGAGTTAAAACAATAAGTATTTACTATTTTATTTATACTAAACATAACTGATTATGCAACCGACGATTGATCGGTTGGATCCATCCGATATAGTAATCGATGATCGATTACAAAATCCCAACCGATTCCCCACTACTTTCAGAGGCAATCGAGGTGGATACAAACACCCCTATACAAGTGGTTCAGCTGGAGCAGACTGTGGAAGGCGATCCGGCAATCTATGTGGTAAATATCTCAGTGGCTCGTTGTACGTTTCATAATAAGCATTGCTCACACCCCTCTTCCGGTCTCGTTGCCATGGTTTCTTAATTTTATTTTATTTTGTTCTTACTGTAGGTGTATATCCAGCTCTATATATACCTATAGGTTTTCGGAGAAAGTGTAGGTATATCAGAAATAAACCTACAACTTTCTTTGACTGTGTTGTACATAAATTAGTTCATGTAGGTCTATCCTGAAATTCATGAAATGCATGTGCCCAAACCTGGGATCGAACCAGTAAAATTATTTCACTTATATTACTTGACGTTAAAGGCATACTATGGTCATGTCTCGCTAGTTATCAATATTTTAATCTTTAGATTACTATTTATTAATTATCTCGACGTTCCCTTATTTGTGACAGTGGTCGTGAAATGTTACTTTGACCAGAGAAAATGTGAGATGTTACGGTATGTTATTCGAGTTATACAGAAATTGGGCTTTTACCTATCTTACTGTAATTTTCTGCGTATAGCCAGTGAGCTATACTTAAAAAAAGTGGATATTTTAGGTGGTTCGAGCTATGTACCGCTCCGGGCTATCTGACTGTACAGGGTAAAATGATATTTGCAGGTGCAAAAACGATCCTAATTCTGCATGCTAAGAGCATGTACTTTGCATTTTAAACTACAATTCGGTCCATGCAATCTGTAGGCAATATCTACTTATTCTTGTTTTGCATGTGGATAGCGGTAGTCTACTAGTATACCGTATTACATTTCTATTTGTTGGATAGCACCGATTCACAGGAGATATATCAATGTAAGGGAGGTAACTCATGTTCATCTGCATTGATAACTGCTAAACACTACTAGTTTCTGTTGCATTTCTTCAGATTGCGGTGGGAAAGCATGTGAGAATGGAGGTTCACTAGATAGGAAGACCTGCCAATGCAAATGCATTGTGGAAAACGTCTACAGTCATGACACATGCAAACGTACGTAACCAGTACACATGTACTAACGAAAATGGACTTTATGTAATGTAAAACTAATACGTCTAGGCTTCCAACCTTCGAGACCTCAAACAAACAAAAAATATATCGATTCCCGGGTGATGAATATGATGGCTAAACAATAACTACTTGGTACTCCCCTGAAATGGCAGCCTGGATGTTATACTCCCCAGGGAGTTGAGAAAAATTAGGGCGCATTTAACGGTGTAGTAACGTACATGGATTTGGTGAACTGTAAAAGTTTCAAGTTTCAAGTTTTTATTCGATTGAACCACTCACAGTGGTATACAGCATATGTACATTTTCGTAATACAATAATATAATAGGTACATATTAAATACTTTAAAATAGTTTTGTAGAAACATTTGTATAGAAAATTGTCAATACACATTTTTGTTAATCAATATTACAGATGATCAGAACATCTTCAACATGTTTTATTTTCTCAGGAGAGGTAATAAATTATGTAATTAATTTTACCTTGTTAATTAATATTAGTGTTTATATACATATTTCAGTTGACTGTAAAGATCCGCACTTAAAAGATCCGGCATATTGCGGTGATGTCAAGTATGCGTATAAAGCCGCCAACTGTCACAGAATCGCTGACGTCCCCGATAGGTGTCCGCTAATGTGTGGCATGTGTCCATGTGAGTCATAAGTGTAACTTAATGTGTGGCATGTGTCCATGTGAGTCATAAATGTAACTTAATGTGTGGCATGTGTCCATGTGAGTCATAAGTGTAACTTAATGTAACTTAATGTGTGGCATGTGTCCATGTGAGTCAAGTGTAACTTAATGTGTGGCATGTGTCCATGTGAGTCAAGTGTAACTTAATGTGTGGCATGTGAGTAATAAGTGTAACTTAATGTGTGGCGTGTGTCCATGTGAGTCATAAGTGTAACTTAATGTGTGGCATGTGAGTAATAAGTGTAACTTAATGTGTGGCATGTGTACATGTGAGTCAAGTGGAACTTAATGTGTGGCATGTGAGTAATAAGTGTAACTTAATGTGTGGCGTGTGTCCATGTGAGTCATAAGTGTAACTT
>JAVCKZ010095385.1:0-11396 GCA_034780755.1 Lepetodrilus elevatus | reverse complement strand
TTCATACAGTTTGCACATCGGTTTTTACGTTCATACCTCGATGAACGCAAAAAATATTCCAGTCAATCCTTAAATGATTTTTGAATTTATTTGAAAAATTGCCATATTCTTTTCAAAAATGTCAAAAATTAAAAATCGAAAAGATTGCCACAAAGCGTCTTTGACACGGACTGTGAATTGCACTATACGTATTAATTGATTTTTGTACAGGGTGTATACAAAATGGCAAATGTCTGAAGAAAGGTGAGGGTTACTGGGACAAAGAAGCAAGCACATACTACTGCTACAAGATGACGTGCCACTATGGGAAGATGCACAGAACTGGTTTGGGTAAGTTGAAATGAAGTGGTAGTATATGTTGGACGTGTATAACTTACTCCAGTGTATATCAACCGATGGGTTATACCTGCAGTTGAAGCTGAAGAATTAACATTGAGTTGAGTTTGGGAAAGTAAACTCAACTCAACTGAGTACATTTCGGTGAGTGCAAAGGGTTAGACGATGGATCTATAAGTATAACATTTTTAATACGATTTCTTGTTCAACTCAAAGTTTTCTCGACAAATCCTCATTTTTAATTTGTTTGAACTTGAGCATGACATTTTATTCATAAGGTTTCCTAATCTCGGGACAAGATATACATGTATAAAGTTCAATTAAAACTGTCAAACCAGCGTATTGGTGTATCAGTTGGTACCTATCAGTTTTACTTTACAAATGTCCCTTGTCTGAAATCATGCTTTACCAATAGCGTTAACTCATATACTACTCACTATTACTTACTTCCCTCTTTGTTGGCGTATTTGACGCTGCGTGTAGAGCGTGGTAGGATATCATGTAACTAATACCAATACTGTCTCCGCAGGTTGTAATACGAAGGACAAGAAATGCGTGGTGCCAGAAGCAGGCAAGGAAGAAGCCTACACAATGGTGAACAGTAACAAGGATTGCTCTGCAGTCTGTTACTGGAAGGGGAAGTCATTAAAAATTAAAATAAGTTCCTGCGCCTGAGTAGAAGGCCGTAATATTTATTCGGGTTGGACATGTTACAGCGAATATTTGGTAATCAACGTGAGCATGTATGGTGTACAGAGTTTGAGGCTTAACACTACTTAATTATCCTACAAATATATAGTTTTAAATTCTAGTATACATCTACGTGTACACTGCTGTATAATTCGATTGGTGACAGAATAACAATAGTTTCCATATGCAGTAATACTGTGTATCAGAGTACGTTATGTATACAGTAATACTGTGTATCAGAGTACGTTATGTATACAGTAATACTATGTATCAGAGTACGTTATGCCAAATGAAGCGACGAGTCTTCTATTTACAATACAATATGCTCACATTATATCAAACATTTATATATATTTTTGTTTTATTTCAAGTGCTTGTATATGTGTTACATTGGTTGCTGGTAGAATTTATGGAATAAACTTGATAATGTAGATTGTATTTCGTAAATATTTGTTTGAACTATACTGTGGTACATGCACGTGCATTACGATGTCCATGTTGTTTACACTCTCTTGAAATATTAGCTGTTGAGATGGTATACTACTAGAACAACACACTGATTAATGTCCTTATGTGCATATGATTTGCACCATTTGTATTACCATTATATGTTGCTCAAAACACTTGTAGCAACATCGATTGTTAGTGGAATTTTAGGGAGGTGCTTCAAGTGCATGTCTAATTAAATCCATTGCGTAAACAAGGCTTACACCTGTAACAGGTTGCTAAGATTTAACATGGTTTTCGTGAAGTGTTCGTATTATAGAAAGTACGGTGATCTAAACCGAGAGCCTGTACGGCAATGGGGAACATGAAGCGTGAACATAAGTTACCTCCCTTATACCGCTAGTGTATGGGCAACTATAAAAGTATCAATAATGACGTATTCAATGGTTACATTTCCTTTCCGATAAATAAATCGGTTATGAAATCCTTATGACACACCCAATGGACACATAACACTACTATTGCATTATGTATATTATATCTACGAATATGTTGACTTAATTACCTATATTCACTATTTCCGAATACATTTAGATATAATATGCACTAACTTTGCTCAAGAGAAGAAAACCTTTCATAACACTGACAATTTTATTTAAATGGATGAAACCAGGGTTGAAGTCCCAAGTTTACACACGGGGCGTGCAGGCTAAACGTTTGGAATGGGTGACGAGGTGCAAACCTCGTACAGTCTTATCACCTCCGTAAACCTATTACAATCCCTAATCCACATGTACAAACATTAAACACAAGGCAGGTTCAGTGTCGGTGCGTGTACTCCTGGAACAATTCACAGCTCGGTTTACAAGTCCGTCTTCCAATGACTACCCGAGAAATGTGAAATAAGTATTTTATTGCCAAGGGCACGAGCGTTATTGATTACGAGGAAGGGAATACTAAAAGTGAGACCATCGTGGAGGTTTACAACTGGCCAATACGGGCTTTCAGCAAATACCAAGTCTCGAAAAAGACACGTTTAGCAGAGCCATCGAGGAAACGCGTTCAGAAACGTGACACTGTTCAACTCCGCCTGTACGTGCCGCGCTTGTACAATCTAATCTCAAGACGAGGCTCGCATGGGGAAATCGCCATGTTTTCACGTGCTGTGAAAAGAGTCGATTTTATGGGAGGGTATGCTAAATAAACAAGCGCGGAAAGAGATGCTTGTGATTTTAAGTGATTATTTCACTAGACTGAGTTGTGCGCGAGCGCGTAGGAGTTAATAAAGCAGTTTAACAACGACCGGCAAGAATTCAGCCATTTTGAGAGACGTTACACAATATCTGTTCCCAAAGGCAACATTCGCAGCAAATTACATGGCATGAACTCTTTGATCGATTACCCCTCTGAATGACTTGACGCAGTCGCTGGAAAATGTATACAATCGAAGGTTGATGCTGAAATAACATGAATTTAATACCATTGCACTTTATACTATTTCTCGCTTTAGTTTAGAATGTGTAATAGGATAGATATTACGGTATAGGAGGGGTGAATATTGAATTATCATCATCATCATCATCATCATCATCATCATCAACATCATCCATTATTATTATTATTATTATATTATTATTATTATTATTATTAATAGTGGCATTATTAGTAGTGTTCTTTTTGTTATTATATAGCCTACTGCGCACATATGGAACATGCTTAAATTGAGTTGTTCCATCGTTCGATATGGTACGTACAACATCTCTAGCAACACCGACGGTGAGGAAAATTAACGAACTGAATAAAAGCCAACACCGAAAGTAAATACTACATGTAAGAATGGACAGTTAGGAATCCAGTTATTAACTGGCGGGTCTTCACTATGTGTCGTTTCTCTGAGTCACGTAACCTAAGCCCCATCACCCTATCATCGCGTTGTCAATTTACGATTCATCCCGAAGTTCTTAATTCAGTAATTACGAGGCATAAAATTCGCTCTGCGTGTTGGTGATTCAACGAAATCTTCGATGATACCCGATTCGATAAAGATATCAAACAAAGCGATCCACCGTGTTACCGAGCTCGATCTTATTTGTGGATATTCCACGGATAAGGGTTAAATTAGATTTTCGTTTTTCACCCTAAGCTGGTCCCAGATGAGAAGTAAATCAACTTATGGAAAAGGACGGGACAGTGCTGGGCGTCCGGCCTCCTCCAAGACAGACCCCTTAATCAGGTAGTTTTCTCTTAAAGCATCGATTACATCACCATAATGCAGTGCAGCTATCGCCCAGTTCAAAGTCGTGCCTTCAACTATCTCGGACGGTAGAACCGGGGAATGCTTTAGATTACTGTCAATCTTCATTAATTTCTGATGACGGTTCGTGACGAAATTGCTTCTAGCACGCGGCTGGTCGATCCGCACGTGTCATGATTTCCTCCCTGTGAATTCAGACCGGATTAGACAGAAGGAACATTGTCCGGGTTTTGCAAGCACGTGTTACCAAGTTATGGTACCGAATTTATAGAGGTTGAGAAATACTTTGTTGAAAGAACTCTGTAGAACGAAGAACTCTAGATGTATGGAGGTCACATTACGATTTCAATATACTGATACACATAGTGGGTGGACCGACACATGCAAGTTGGCATTTAAAGAAAGTATCGAACAAGTTATAGCCTATGTTGAGCATTTTCTTATATAAGTGATTTTTTTTTTATTCAACTATAAATATAATTAAATAACAGTTATTATTATATGACTAGGAGTAGGCACAAAGATGCATGCAGAATATTACATGTCCTTTCATGTAGCCCACCATAACATCCTTCCTATTTCTCTGCATGGGACTATTTCTATATTTTAAACGTAAGTTTATATTTTAACGTGAAGCATAGTTTATATTAGAATAATTTGTTTTGTCGCTTAATTATTGTATTATTAAATTACGTAGCCATACGTGGAATTAATATTTATTGTAGCAATGCGATACAGCTAGGGTAGGCCTAATCCTCCATGAATCCTAGCCAGCATGTCGACATCCGACTCTCAACTAGCTGGGGACATTATATGCAACTTCATCTAACTTATCTTATATTAAATGTCTTTGTATCATTAATCAATGAATGCTAGAAGTGCGTGCCCAAAGAACACTATGCCTACTCCCGGGTTGAAAACTAATTGAAGTCGGCAATAGGCCTATTTATCAGCTTCAAAACGCATGGATCAGCTAGACGATATTTTCTTTTTACGTGCTGAATGTATTAATACCATGATATGCGAAGATAATAGACGTTTAGTCTACGTCTGCATATTTATTGTTACACACTGTCGTTACTTCGTTAATGAAGAGTTGAAGAGTATACACGTGACGAGCAGTTTCAAACCTTCTGGAACGGAGAACACGCAATTCCTCCAAAGGGAGGTAACTCCACCTAGATTGATATGCTGGCCGCTCTACAGACTCGTCTATCCTGACCCAGTTACGGCGCCGTAACACACCGCTACATCACTCCGCCGACATCTACTGCTGCGTAAATCGAGCTAGCTTGTCTTAAAATGGGGGTCAATTTTATTGTTCCGTGCAAAGAGGCCATGAACAGGCCATGTAACTCAGGGAACGCTCGCTTTTAACGACTATGTGGTGTGCCGAACACCATATTCCTCAATATTCCTTATTCGATTTTAAGCCCCGCGGAACAACTATTTTTCCGAAGGCATGGGATTGATTTAGCGTCGAAGTTGGTAGTTTATTCCCGCGACACGCGATCCCCTACCGTCTCCTCCTCAGAAAGGAACCTTTTGTCCGATACAAATTTCAACCGGCAATTTGTTTGCGCTTCACGGGTCAACGCGTGCTCGATGACGGACCCGTATTTTCAAGCACATGTACAAATCAATGGATGGATATTAATTCAGAGCCTTTGTCCAATGATATGATAATGCAGCAGAAATGTGATAAATACGAGCAATAGCGCAGCAGTGTGATATAAACGGAACCTTAACCGGTCCTATTATCGCCAACGTTATTTGTCTACAGAGGTGCATTAGCAAGAGAAATCGATATCCGTGATTAATATGACTGTGGAATATATACACGGGATTCCATGCAGTTGATTAATCTGCTCCTCTGCGAAATTACATTCATTGAGTCATTATTCGATATTCATCCAAACCATGATACGTGTAACCGAATAAAGCAAATTATCGTGCGTTCGATTTTCTGTTAATATGTTATAATATATTGCAATGTTATGTGCATGTATATATCTGATATGTTCTTCAGTAATTATAATACCTGCTTGTAAAGCAGAATGACATACAGTATTTGAAACCAACATGTTATTAAACAACTACTTAAGCCAAATTGTAATTACATAGTCTGTGCATATTAAATAAGTGCATCGAGGTTATTTCGACTTGGATATATAGCATCTAGATTTAGAGGTTTGCAAATGCAATGTAAGCACAATTTCCAACGAGAAGATGTCCGCACTCGTATAAGCTGGTAAATGCCATAAATACGACACACAACATGACATTGTTTTAAACGACATTGACCATTGTTGAAGACATACAATAATGACAAAGTATGACATACTATCAACGACATACCGATAGACCATTGCTGTGAATTGAATTACAATAACGATGTACTATAGTATACTAGTATTCCAAGTATTTTTTTGTGACGGATTAACGCCGTGATGATCCGAGATGATGTACATTTATTATTTCAAAACCACAACTTGGTAAACATATAAAACGACATAACAGAAGGTATAGGTACAGAAAATGTGTGTTCCTGGAACGAAAACGCAGCCAGCCACCAAAAGGACGTCATGATAGCGCGACCTTGACCATACGTTTGTAATTCGACGTCGTCTAGATCACAAACATAATTATTTTCAGGTCGCAATTGTTTGAGCAAACTTACTAAACAGCTTGACTCACTAAGATACAGACGAAAAAAACACAATACATAACGTACATTTATAGTTTACGAATAACGGCGTAAAGTGTATGAATAAAACACTAAACCAATGGAATTGTCCTTGGAACTAAATAGCAAATGATATGTGGAACACAATGCTACATAAACATCCATATGTTCCTTTGAGCATTATATAGTCCACTAAAACCCAAGTATTCCCAATATGTCCAATAGATATACTTAGGGTTGGGCTACTTTCACTATACATCAGAGTAAAAACGTCAAATCGGGCGACATTATCACGAGATTACGTGAGAAGACATCGTTTGGGTCTCGGACCAAGACATCTAGAAATCGATACACTTAATCGGCTTAATTATGCACAGACCAAAAGATAGCATTATTCTGGTTCTATTTTTGCATTATTACACCTAGCTAGTTTAACCATATCAAACATTTCACATGGACAGTACAATGGCTGTAGAATTACGATATCTATTTTGAATTAAATCTATCTTAGGCATATTTGTAAGCATATGACAAACACAGTATTATATAACACAGAACTTTAGAAACCCATTACGTGTCTATATACATGGTCGGAGACTGTACTTCGAGAATAACTCACCGAGTCGTACGAACTCGCAGGTATAATCGATGACAGTGTGTAATCGTCTTGATAACACAACAATACCACATAAATACCATATGAGCTTATAGCTCACCCGTGTCAAGTTGTATCCCAATTCATCAAGAGCACCGTGTATGATAATAGAGTTTGAAAACATAATTACACGTATACAGAGTTACATTCACAGTTGATGGCTTGCAGTGATCCTCTTTCCTATTGTCAAGAATTGGAATACAAATATAACTATAGAGCTTCTAGTTTACATTTCTCTTAAAACATGCCAGACCTTCTTGGTAGTAAAACATTCACAATATACATTGGCATATTCGTCTTTGTCAGAAATGTCGCTTTGTTCGAGTGTCAATTTCGTTTGAAAGCTAAGCATAGCGTGTTGAAAAATATTATGAAAGTGATTTATCCCGTGCTTCAAATCCTATAATATGTTGTTCAAATCAAAGCTGAAAGGGGTAGGCTTTGCTCAAAGGGACATGCACTAGTTGACCTTTGTAAAGTACTGCGAGGCCGTAACGGATCTGTTGAAGGTATAATTAGAAACATTGCAACAGGTATACGAAGACATAAAAACTACGACGTCCAGAAATTGGCAGGAAATCAAGCATAGCTTATGCTACAGTGCTGAAATATAATAATTACCGAGCATCAAAACATAATAACACAGCCAATAGAAATGGACACTATGTGCTCATGGGGCTAAGTATGACAGATCTGTGCATAGGATTGATGTATGCTACACATATGTACCCCTACCATACTTAATAAGAACATATACTGAACTAAAATATATCATAACGTCAACGTTACTGCTGTTTAGAAACATTAGTATAAAACTAAATGTAGGCTAGGCTACTGCGAAATTACGCCCTATGGTCTAGACATTTACATAATGGTTAGCTAAAGATCGCGTGTAATGTATATTCGAAACAGTTCAAGGAAATTAACCCCAGCAGCACCATACAGCACTATAGTGACGCCGTCTCGAAACACCGCCCAGTATGCTTACTTCACAGCAGCATTTACCGGATGCTACCAACGAGGATGACCAACGGAAATGACTTGAAATCAGATATTTATTGTTGGGCGACATGCTGACAGAAGACGGTTTTTAGAATCTAAATAATATTCTTATTCAGAAATACGTTCATATGCTTAAAACAACACGCGCTCATGTCTGGAAGTTAATATCGCTAATAGAACTGACTGGAAAGATTGCTAAAAGTGTTGGACGATTAGATGTAATGGATTAGCACTGCATCCTCGTCAGACGTGAATCCAGAGATTGACCAGTATTTAGCTAAAGTTGACAATAAGCGTATCGGTGGATGTCGGTATAGGCGCGCAATCGATACGTGAATTTCCCATTGGGTTTCTACACATGATCGGAGACTGTCTACTTCGAGAATAACTCGACGAGTCGTACGAACTCGCAGCTATAATCGATGACAGTGTGTAACCTTCTTGATAGAACATCAAGTAAGATACGGCCGTGTGTCACAGGGTACAATGGACGAGCCAGTAGATCCTATTGAGTTTCAAGTTCAGACCAATGGGTTGTGAGTAAAACAACCCCGTTGACATTTACGTCGCAATCGACGACGACGCCGACGGCGAACACGTCGAATAATGATTACGATGATGAACCAGTGATTCGAAACTGTTCAGGATTTTGCACCTCATAATCAGATAAGTGCGTATCCCTGGAAATAGTAAAATGAATGCGCCACAACGTGTACGACGACCATGCCGACGAAAACAACGTCGAGGAAGACGATGAGAAGACTAATGACGACCACGACGACGATAGTGATGATGATGATGATGGTGGTGATGATGCTGCTGCTGATAACAATAATGATGATGACGATGACGACGCAGGTCGCGATGAAACGATTGTGGCGAATGCTTGTTTTGATATTCATATTGATACCAGAAATGGCTATGCCCTATTAAGAGATCTCAAGATAGCTGCCATGTGCACTATTTTCTTCATGTTAATTACGTTATCCTGAATAGGTAACAGGAACATATTGACATACTATTCCTGGACACTATCCAGCATCCCGGATAACGCAAGTATAGGAGTAAACTCCGTCAACTACTATAGTAATGAATATTGCCCATGCAGGGGCCCATTCTACAGAACAATCGTAGCGCTAAAGTACAGGAGTTACGACTCTCGTAGCGCTACGATTGTTCTGTGGAACGGGCTCCAGATCTATAGACAGCGACATACATCGGATACAGATCTGAACACGGAGCGATATAGTGAATAAAACGGATTGTCATGTTGGCAGAAATAATTTGACGTTGAGCAAGGAATATGTTTAATCTAATGATTCTCCACAGTCACATATGCCTTATATCACGCAGTTGCCATGGCAACCGTATATTACCCAATTCGTAGTCGCCTCGTCATGCTAATTGTAAATGTGCCATGCAGCACAATTTACTTAACTCGGTTCCTGGAAAGTATTTCCTGGTAAGGGGAATACCATCGGAATAACATTAACGTTTAATTAAATTAAGCTGAAGTGTGTTGGGATGCGTCTGTCATCGTTACACAACGCAACATTAGGCCATATGATTCTCATGCTGAGTCTTATGCCACAGTGTACACCGTATACTTCGTTAATACCTATATACATGTTGCATTGTAAACATCTTGTACGAATAGCTAGCAATACAACGTAAATATGAAACTAATGACCAATGTCAATTCCCGAATTGGTCGTACAGTTAGTTATATAAATGTGCGCGCATTCATGTTATGTTATATAAGCTCATGCATTAATTATCAATAATGCCTGATAGTCCGTCCAGTGGTCGAATTAGTACTCAATTTAGTGGTCAAATTAGTGGTCAGTGATTGTCAATTGTTTTAATGGCCAGCAATGGTTAGGCTGGCCATACGGTTTTGCTAGAGCCAAAATATGTTGCAATATTATAGTCAAGTAATGTTATAATAATAATAATAGCCTATTTATATATGACTAGTATCCATGTATGGAAGTGCCATAAGCGCAAATACTGGCCAATAATTGATGTTAAGGTTAGACACGGTTCTAGGGAATATACCCATTAGGACAAACTACATATTCTCGTTATTTGAATAAGGACGCGTATAAATGCCAATATATCTGTATAACGGCGAGATATACTAGGACACGAACGTATCACACGTCAATGTTCGTAAGTGTATACCATGACAGTTTACGAACCCTCGTGGGAAGAAACCACTCGTAAATTGTCCATACCATTAAACAGGGACACTATAACGACATAATACACAACCTGTGCCCCGCTATGTAATCGATATATCGAATCGAAAAGCTTATTAAACCTCTTCATTACGATAACAGTTATGGGAGTATATTGTAAGAGTGTCTATTTATAGCTTGGACTGTTACATCTCTAGCCATGACGTATAATTAGAATCGTTCTCGACATCAACATAATGGCGTAATGTCGGACCAGTAACGTTAAATCGTGACATATGCCGAGAAAGAAGCATACGTGTGTGCAATACATATACTGAAATAGATTATATACCCCTGCAGACGCTGTCTAATCTTAGATTAGTTCAATCATGCGAGCGCTAACTTCCCCTATAGTTTATCTGAGGTTGTATACTAGATGTACATACAAATGATACGTATACTGAGCACCTTGCGCTTGCACATCTGAACTTTTGCGGTAGCGATCTCGTAGACGAGCATCGTCCTGCGTGTGTTGAAATCGATCTGCCCTCTAGCGTCATATACCGGTGTGACATACATCACGAAGACCCAGAGTGTCTATATCGCCTGAGTTTGACATTAGAACTCCGGTTATTATAGACACGGAGGACATTGCTGTCGTTCTGCAGACATATATTGACACATGTCTATCTCTGGGTACATTTCCCTGGCGATGGTGATATATGTTGATTGCCGCATCACCTTGTTAATTTCTAATAGGAGCGTGTCTCTCAATTTCAGACTGTCGCCGTTTTGTAATTTAGCAATAGACAGATAATTAACATTTAAAGTCATCGACTTCGCTATAGATTATTGACGACGCTTAGTCTATTCCCAAAGGTTAGGAGCGATATCTGGCCATTACATATACTCACACACGCGATATCCGCGAATAAGATAAAGTTGATGGAAGACTATAAATTATTTGATATTGTTGGTTATGGCTATATCTTTGGTTGCAACGATTAATAATTGTGTTGACCTGCATATTTTATGATGTTAAGCTCTTTCTCTCTCTCTCTCTTTTTTTTCTTTCTCTCTCTCTCTCTCACACACACACACACACACACACACACACACACACACACACACACACACACACACACA